>OAMR01000760.1:289079-319926 GCA_900205405.1 Echinochloa crus-galli
AAAAAAAAGAAATGCATAGATGGTGTTGCTAAGCCCGGGTCATCAACCAGTCGAGGCAATGGTGGAGACAGAGAGATTAGATACAATACGTATTTCACCAAATCAAGACCAAAATTTATATACATACCTACCTTATATTATTTATTATCTTTTTTTTCTGCATGCCTCTCTCGGAGTCTCGACGACTATATATCTATCTCCAATATTTAATTGCCAAAATTTTTGGATATTTTTTCTGCCTTCTTTTCTGCCGTTATATACCTCCAGTTTGAATCCTAAAAGACTTGGGTTAGAGTTGACCAGCCAGTTTGAGTCCATAAAGGACTTGGCAAGAAAAATTTGACATGAGCAAGGCTTGCTTGTGTTGTTGTCATTCATGTACCATTGGGATTTGGTACTGTAACACCTCGGTGTTATATCAATGCAATTGATATATTATGTGAGAATATATGGAATGAGACATGACTGAAGGGAGTTATCGGAAAAATAGAAGTTCTGAGCTCTGGTTCAGTACGTCGCCCGCGTGTGCGTTTCACGTGCCGTGCCAGATGAGTCCCTGCCCTTGGCCTTGCTGACCCGGTCCTCAATCCGCCGTCGCCCGATATTTTGGCTTCAGCTGCCCATCCGGCGCCTAAAGAAATCGCGCAGGTACGAGGGTACAGGTGCTGCCCATGCCGCGACTTCCGCGGGGTCTTCGCCGTGCCCAGGATTTCCAGGCGCAGCGAGAGAGCACCCGGGTACCGTGAGCAGAGCCGCCGCCATGCCGCTGCACAGCGCCGCCCCATGCCGTCGCGTTTCTTCGCCGTGCCCAGGATTTCCGGGCGCAGTGAGAGAGCGCTCGTGCGTCGGGTACGCTCTGACAGAGGTGCTCGTCGCCGCCCATCTCCGGTCCTGTGCCGTCATCATGCCTCTGCGTCCTGTGCCGTCGCTGTGGCTGCAGTGGAAGAGGACGCGCCCCGTCGGACCGCCGGACCATGGCCGGTCTCGCCGCTTCATATATAATGGCATCGGTAATCTCTCTTTCTATCTTCCTCGCAAAATTCTTCCACAAATTTTCTTCTCCGGTTCGTTCGCTTGCTGGTCGGACCGTGGGGAGTTTGGTAAGCGTCAAGCATCCTTCCTTCGTCTTCCCGAGGCCTTGCTGAGCTCCAATCGCTGCTACGGCAGCAGCTCCCGCGTGCGCCGCCGTCGTTGGGTGTGCGCGTGCGGCCAGACCGCTACGCCCCGCCTCGCTGCTGTCTTGGTTGCCTGGCGTGTTCGCCATGGCCTGGGGATGCTCCCGCTTCCTTCCTCTTCCTCTATTGGGGTCGGGCAGGGCTGGCGTGGCCGTCGAGGTGGTCACCGCTGTTCGATTTGGGGAAAGAAACTCAGGGGTCTCGTCGGGGAAGAAGAGGAACTTCGAGGGGGTGGGACTGGGCTCCTTCGGCGCCGTGGCCAGCGTCGACTTCGAGGGGGTTGGACTGGGCCACGCGCTGTGTGCTTTTGCTTGGGCCTTGGCAGCGTGAGCGCCTGGCCTGCTTGCTGGCCAGTGGCCACGATGCTCATTGCCTGGACAAAAGATCATGTTCTTTTCTTGATCATCAAACTTTAGAAATCCATTAGAAATTGTAGAAAAGCTAGAAAAATTCAAAACAAATTTTGTAGAGTTTCTAAATTTATGATCTATCTCTTGATGCTATCCCTTGTGTTAAATGGTGTGATTTCTGTAGGTGCGTTTTATAGCTTGTGCATCCTTGTTTGCATATAGGTGACGCGCAAGCCGACTTCATCCTGGACGTGGCGCCGGAGTACGAGGAGGTAATCGAGGAGTATGAGGAGGAGGTCCTCGCCGACAGTGTTCCCGAAGGCCCCGCTGACTTTTCCGCTGACCCGGTCCTAAACCAAGGCAAGCCCTGAAGGGTTATGAGGGTGCTACGCTAGCCAGAAAACAAAACTTTTTTCTGCCTCATCTCCCAGGATCTACTGCTAGAAATAAGTCACAGGGTTACCACTTAGACGCGCCGAGCAGCGGAAGACTTGATGTAGTCGAACGCGTCGAGCAGTGCCGTGCAGTTGCGTGGTCGTCCGTCAAGTACGTCCTTCACGTCCCGATCACCCGAGCACGCTCCCGATCACCCAAGCACGTCCCCGACCAATCCAACTGGTTTCCGAGCACGTTCAACTGGTTCCCGACCAGATGCCGACCACCGTGGTTGGCGAGATCCGTCCAAGTACCACAGATGTAGTACCTCTGAGGTATCACACACGTGCGGGGAGAAGCGTTGCGCTACCGGATTGCTAGATCCGCGAAGAGCAAAAGCATGAGCGTGGGTGGCGAAGGCGGCGAGATCAATCTGATTGATTTGCTTGGATTGGCGTGGCTTATTCCTTGCCTCGCCCTACCCCTTGCTTATATAGGCATGTCCTATGCGACCTTGAACTGGAGGCCCATCAGGAAACCCTAAGCTTTATCTAATTCGAGTCCAACTCGAATTAGGCTTCTTTCCCTTAAGCGTGCGACCCTATGGGTTCACGTACACATAGACATGGGCCGAGGACTCTTACTCTCCCAATAGTTGACAGCGGCCTCTAGCAAGGCATAACAACTCCTATGCGTGCGAGATCTTATCAGACGAACCACACCGACCACGTACAAGTTATTCCCTTTGCCACACGATATATGGTTCAACTCGTGGGTTAACACTTAACCCAAGCACGGCCATGCATTTAGTTGATCCAATCACTTGAGTGACACCAGTGATATCTCTCCCACACAGGAAGGGGCAAATTCCATCTTGATTGTCTATGCATCACAGCATGCTTCCCGACCACCCGAAAACTACCTTTATAACCGCCCAGTTACGGAGCAGCGTTTAATAGTCCCTAAGTAGATCGTTTCACATCTTGAGTACATACCACAATCTCAGGTCAAAGGACATAACATACATGATGTGTATAGAGACAATCTCTTGTCGGGTCGGTCCAGCCTACATGTCATACATGTGCCCACATTTATTAGTTTGATATCTCCATATCTATGACTTGTGAAACATAGCCATCAACTAATACATGTGCTGGTCTTATTCAAGTGTGTTCTCACTAGAATGCCGACCAGGGACAACATTTAGAATAACCATTCAAGTAAAGAGTTTCACAAACAATTCACATAATTGCTGATCAATACAAGTTGTCTTTTAATGGATATTCATTGAACATATAATACAATCATGGATAATGGCAGAATATCATCATCTCTATGATTACCTCTAGGGCATATTCCCAACAGTTTCCCACTTGCACTAGAGTTAATCTTTAAGAAGTCTAATCCCCATAGACCTCACTTGCGCCTCATGCTTGGGCTGTGGAAGAGCCTTTGTCAATGGATCTGCTACATTAGCATCCGTATGTATTTTGCATAGTTTAATCTCTTCTCGTTTCACAAACTCTCGAATGAGATGAAACTTCTGGAGTACGTGTTTGTTCTTCTGGTGATCCCTTGGCTGCTTAGCCTGTGCAATCGCCCCATTGTTATCACAATGTAAATTCAATGGGCTCGACGCATTAGGAAATACACCAAGCTCTATGAGGAACCTTCTCAACCAAACACCTTCCTTTGCGGCACCAGAGGCTGCAATGTACTCGGCTTCTGCTGTAGAGTCGCTCACGGTCTCCTGCTTGGAACTCTTCCAGCTAACCGCACCACCATTTATTGTGAACACAAAACCTGATTGAGATTGTGAATCATCTACATCGGTCTGGAAGCTAGCATCGGTGTAACCATTTACAACGAGCTCCTCCTGACCACCGTAGATAAGGAACATATCCTTAGTCCTTCTCAAGTACTTAAGGATACCTTTGACCAGTGTCCAGTGACTCTCACCTGGATTAGCTTGGTATCTACTCGCTACACTTAGCGCGTATGAGACATCTGGGCGAGTACATATCATGGCATACATGATAGAACCAACTGCCGAAGCATATGGTACCTTACTCATGTGTTCGCGCTCTTCATCTGATGAAGGACACTGCTTGTCACTAAAGCGCATACCATGTGACATAGGCAAGAACCCTTTCTTGGAGTTTTCCATGTTGAACCGTTTCAACACCTTGTCAATGTACGTGTCTTGGCATAATCCTATTAGCCTCTTTGATCTATCTCTATAGATCTTAACACCCAAGATGTAAGCTGCTTCTCCTAAATCCTTCATAGAAAAACTATTATTCAATGATGTCTTTACGGATTGCAACATAGGAATGTCATTCCCGATCAATAATATGTCATCTAGATCAGAAATACAACAGCGCTCCCACTTTCCTTCTTGTAAACACACTGTTCTTCTTCATTTTGACGAAAACCAAACCCTTTGACTACTTCGTCAAAACGAATGTTCCAACTCCGAGAAGCTTGTTTTAATCCATAAATGGATTTCTTAAGCTTGCATATCTTTCTAGCATTGCTTGGATCAACAAAACCTTCAAGCTGTATCATATACACGTCCTCTTCTAAATACCCATTTAGAAAGGCTGTTTTAACATCCATCTGCCATATCTCATAATCGAAATATGCAGCAATAGCTAGAATGATCCGAATAGATTTAAGCATCGCTACCGGCGAGAACGTCTCGTCGTAGTCAACTCCTTGAACTTGTCGGAAACCTTTTGTGACAAGCCGAGCTTTATAGACGTGAACATTTCCGTCCATATCTTTCGTCTTCTTGAAGATCCATTTGCACTCGATGGGTCTAACCTCATCAGGCGGGTCAACCAAGTTCCAAACTTGATTGTCTCCCATGGAATCTATTTTGGATTGCATGGCACTTTGCCATTTCTCGGAATCTGGGTCCATCATAGCTTCTGCATAGCTCGCTGGTTCGTCATCGTCTAACAACAACAAATCAGCGCGCAGAGCACGAAGTCTTGCTGACCTCCGTGGTTGGTGCGGAGTACCGACCACCAGTGGTCGGGATGAGACGACCACGGGTGCTCGGTGTGGTTCGCCGACCACAGGTATATCAGCCTGTTCTGCTACATTAGCATCACTGGTCGGGTCATTCACTAATGACTCATCTTGAACCTCTTCAAGATATACCTTCCGACCACTCCTTTCTCCTTTGAGAAACTCTTTCTCCAAGAAGACACCATTCCGAGCGACAAACACTTTGCCCTCAGATCGGTTATAGAAGTAATATCCCAAGGTTTCCTTTGGATATCCCACGAAGATACACTTGTCTGATTTAGGTGTCAGTTTATCAGATGTCAACCGTTTGACATAAACTTCACAACCCCAAACTTTTAGAAAAGACAAACTGGGATGCCGACCATTCCACATCTCATATGGTGTCTTCTCCACGGACTTAGATGGTACTCTGTTCAATGTGAAAGCGGCTGTTTCTAGAGCATATCCCCAAAACAATAAAGGTAAGTATGACTGGCTCATCATAGATCGTACCATGTCTAACAAGGTTCGATTACGTCGCTCAGACACACCGTTTCTCTGCGGCGTTCCGGGTGGCGTAAGTTGTGGAACTATTCCGCAACTCTTAAGATGATTGCTAAACTCGTGGCTCAGATATTCACCTCCACGATCAGATCACAAGGCTTTAATCTTCTTGCCACGTTGGTTCTCAACTTCATTCTGAAATTCTTTGAACTTTTCAAATGTTTCAGACTTATGCTTCATTAAGTAGACGTATCCATATCTACTAAAATCATCAGTAAAAGTTATGAAGTATTGATAACCGCCTCTGGCTGTCGTGCTCAGTGGTCCGCACACATCACTATGTATGAGTTCCAACTGGTCGGCTGCCCTCTCAGGAAAACCTTTGAAAGGTGCCTTGGTCATCTTGCCGAGCAGGCATGATTCACATGTCTCGTATGATTCAAAATCAAACGAAGTTAGAAGTCCATCACTATGAAGCTTCCTCATGCGATTCTCACTAATATGACCCAAACGACAATGCCACATATATGTTGGACTTAACTCATTAAGCCGAGGCCTTTTAGCAACTACATTACAGACATGTGCATCATCAAGATTTAAAATAAATAATCCATTCACAATGGATGCAGAAGCCACAAACATGTTATTCTTGGAGATCACACAACTATTGTCTTTACTCGCAAAAGAATAACCATCGTTCATCAAACATGAAGGTGATACAATGTTTCGACTTAAGCTTGGAACAAAATAACAATTATTTAATTCCAAAATAAATCCTGATGGCAGGTGAAGTTGCATCGTTCTGACGTTCAACGCAGCAACTCTTGCATTGTTGCCTACTCGGAAATCAACTTCTCCCTTCTCCACGCTTCTACTTCTTACAATTCCCTGCATCGTATTGCATATATGAGCAACCGATCCGGTATCAAATACCCAGGAATTGATATAGGAGTTAGCGAGAAAAATGTCTGTAACGTAAACAACAAGTGTATGGGCGGTAGTACCTTTACTGCCTCCATCCTTCTCTAAGGATGCCAAATACACCTTGCAGTTTCTTTTCCAGTGACCTTTCTCCTTGCAATGAAAGCACTCATCTTTCTTTGCAGATGGTTCATCCTTGGAAGTCGATTGGTTTGACTTAGAGATCACATCTTTAGCCTTGCCTTTCTTCTTCCAAGCGCCCTTCTTTCTCTTAAAGTTGGGTTTATTATGAACCGCCAACACTTGGCCACTGCCTGCACTTTTCTTGATGTCTGCCTCTGCTGTTTTCAGCATGCCACATAATTCACTCAAGCCCTTCTCCGCCCCATGCATATGGTAGTTCGAGATGAAGTTTCCATAGCTGGGTGGAAGTGATGAGAGAATAAAATCAGTAGCCAACTCTTGGCCAATTGGAAAGCCTAGCTTCTCCAATATCTGAGTGTAACCAACCATCTTGATTACATGTGGTCCTACAGCTGCGCCTTCTGCAAGCTTGGATTCAGCAAGCGCCTTAGAGACATTGAACCTTTCAGTCCTAGCTTGTGTCTGGAACATCTCTTCAAGCGCCACGATCATATCGTTCGCTGAATGATTGTTGTCGAACTGCATCTGCAGATCAGGTTCCATACAAGCAAGCATAAGGCAACTCACTTCTAGGTCAGCATCCAATGCTTTCCTATAAGCAGTTCTTTCAGCAGCAGTTGCATCATCTTCAGACTCAGGAGGTAAAGGGGTGTCTAGAATTTCTTCTTTTTTCTCAGCCCTGAGAACAATTCTCAGGTTGCGGATCCAATCCGCGTAATTTGTTCCATTCAACTTATCTTTTTCAAGAATTGATCGCAAAGTAAATGGTTGATTTCGAGCAGCCATTGATCTACAACAAAAGTAATGCAAAATACTAAGACAAAATATCCATGATGAGTAAATCATATCAAATAGAATTTACTCCCACTAAAATCAATATCCCTCAATTGATACTTAGTGATTCAAGACCCACAACTAACATGCCGACCAGTGAGCTTTAGCATCACCGCTGGTCAATATGGTAGATCGGTAAGCAACTCCTTGCTAATCATATCTCTATATGACTCTTGTTGTTGGGCCAGCATCTCTATGCCGAGCACTCAACCTTTCTTATGCTTCAAGATCCCTAACCGTTAGGATGATCTTGTTTAAGTTACCAAACCTTCTTGCAGTAAGTATCCGATACGAACCTGCCTAGTCAAGGAAGATCAGTGGCACCCTAATTTCATAGACCCACCACCGATCGTACAAGACTTGTGACAGTGCAAGGTTTGGGGAAGCATATAACTTAAACATTGCTGAGGGATTGTCCTACTTCATTACCGCTTCTATGTAGACAAAACATTATAGCATATGAAAGTAGAACATAGTAAGAACGGCATAAAACAGATATGACTTGGTATAGCCCATAATTTCCTTTGAAGATCTCCATCTTCATCAATCTGTTCATCATGAGATCTCCATCTCCATGATCCACGTATGCCATCCTCCTGCGACGAATCCGCCAAGACTAGCAAAGTCGCAGATTTGATTATCACAGATTGGCACGCAGGCCATTACATGATTGGTGGCAATATCACTAAGGCTCCTGCCTATATTGCCTTCATGACGTGCAAGCCATGAACTAATTACATACATGCATCTCATACACATAAGGGCTATACCAATCATGTAATTCTGCAAAACAGAGTTAGCCGAACACACGTCTAACGTTGCAAGGCCTAGGACTCTATTCCCGAGCAGAGTTAATCCGCCCAGTAGTAGATCCCATCTACTACCGTTGCACATACTGCTCGGCAATTGATCTAAGTTCAGTTCGATCAATCTAATTGATCTCAAACTCGCCATGACTGGATTTACATGTGTCAGTTAACTCGGATGGCGGAATCCCGACCGGTACAAGTAGATCGTTACAATACCAACGTGGCAAGACCATGAACCAAGATCTGAGACTAATCTAAAATAGCGCATATCACCATATGCCCGCACCCGGACCTATAACGAAGCAGACCAGAGCTCTGATACCACTGAAGGGTTATGAGGGTGCTACGCTAGCCAGAAAACAAAACTTTTTTCTGCCTCATCTCCCAAGATCTACTGCTAAAAATAAGTCACAGGGTTACCACTTAGACGCGTCGAGCAGCGGAAGACTTGATGTAGTCGAACGCGTCGAGCAGTGCCGTGCAGTTGCGTGGTTGTCCGTCAAGTACGTCCTTCACGTCCCGATCACCCGAGCACGCTCCCGATCACCCAAGCACGTCCCCGACCAGTCCAACTGGTTTCCGAGCACGTTCAACTGGTTCCCGACCAGATGCCGACCACCGTGGTTGGCGAGATCCGTCCAAGTACCACAGATGTAGTACCTCCGAGGTATCACACACGTGCGGGGAGAAGCGTTGCGCTACCGGATTGCTAGATCCGTGAAGAGCAAAAGCATGAGCGTGGGTGGCGAAGGCGGCGAGATCAATCTGATTGATTCGCTTGGATTGAAGTGGCTTATTCCTTGCCTCGCCCTACCCCTTGCTTATATAGGCATGTCCTATGCGACCTTGAACTGGAGGCCCATCAGGAAACCCTAAGCTTTATCTAATTCGAGTCCAACTCGAATTAGGCTTCTTTCCCTTAAGCGTGCGACCCTATGGGTTCACGTACACATAGACATGGGCCGAGGACTCTTACTCTCCCAATAGTTGACAGCGGCCTCTAGCAAGGCATAACAACTCCTATGCGCGGAGCAGCGTTTAATAGTCCCTAAGTAGATCGTTTCACATCTTGAGTACATACCACAATCTCAGGTCAAAGGACATAACATACATGATGTGTATAGAGACAATGTCTTGTCGGGTCGGTCCAGCCTACATGTCATACATGTGCCCACATTTATTAGTTTGATATCTCCATATCTATGACTTGTGAAACATAGCCATCAACTAATACATGTGCTGGTCTTATTCAAGTGTGTTCTCACTAGAATGCCGACCAGGGACAACATTTAGAATAACCATTCAAGTAAAGAGTTTCACAAACAATTCACATAATTGCTGATCAATACAAGTTGTCTTTGTGTTCCGTCAACGAGGGATGCCTTAAGTCCCAAGTGATCTACTGCCTCTTCGAGCAACAGCGGCCGTCTCGTTTACTCGAGCCGACCTGTGCCCCGGTGCATCACCTTGTATTTTTGGTATATATATGTTTATGTTGCTTTATGGTTTATGCATTAGGTTGTAGGAGTTGGTTGAAGCCCACGTGCATATATATCTTATCCTATGGTTATACTAGTATGCTAGGTCCGAGTAGTTGCTATGCTCAGGAACTCGGTAGCGTGCTTGACCTGTCGTCCTGCACAAATAGGCTGGTACAGCTCCTATAATTATATTTGGGTGGATTAATAAATCGAGACCGGGCAGAAAATGGTGATTGGTGAGGCAGCAGGACATGGAGGTCCTGGGTGCTTGTTCTTAGTTCCGCCTGTGTCGATTTAGGACCTGTTCGTTAGCAGCCATATTGACAAGTTTGAAGGTACCAAACACATAACAGGGGCCTGAGTTACAGTTGACCGTGAAACTTAGTACTGTCCTACAGTTCAGGTGCGCAACACGTTCACCGACTTGTTTCTCTGGCCATTCTAGCGGTGGTTTTGGGACGGGGAATGTCCATGGACCAAACTTATGAGGGGGAAACTTGTCTCCGAGTCGTGGGACGAGCCTCATAGGGTGGGTTCCCCGGGGATGGTCAGGTCATTTCGGGCTTGGGCTGTACGATGGGAAAAGTGGCCTTGTACAAGCTCTTCATCGAGAAGTACAGGCGTGTGTTTGGGATTGCCCAGCTGGATGTACATCGATTGCAATCGCCGCCCTCCTCGGATATGGATACCACTGGTCATATCACTGCTATCGTAGTAACAACTTTAATATAATGTGATGCTGAAGGGTGAAGTATGGAAGTGGAGATATTCTGGTTGTTTACCACATGCTTGAAAGTAGTGCAGGTGCTTATTTAGAATGGCTAGGTGATGAACTCAATACGGCTAATAAAACTTGGAGAACTCAGAACGTATTTCTAGTACTGCTTTTCTGCAAAAGAAAATGAGCCAGCAAGCCAAACAGCCTCAGCATATTCTTGAGAAGTCGGAAATTATTCCCACCTAGACGGGTAAGTCTTGCGGAGTACATTGTGTACTCAGGGTTTGTTGTACCCTCTTTTTTATTGCAGATGTTAACCCTAAGGTGTAATGGAGTGGCAGTCCGTTCGCGGGTCTTTCTCTGGAAGTTTGTACCCGCATGTTGCTACTGCTTTCGTTTGGTTGAGTCCTTCCTGGTGGGCACAGTAAGGACTTCAATATCGACTCCTATCGCAGTTAAATTTGTATCGTCGGTTTAGGTTTTAAATGAGGTATAAATGAACCTCCGGTATTGTAATCTTAATCTTTATTTCCGCTGCACTCCAAACTTGGCACTATAATGTATTTGGATCATGTATTGTATGTGAACCAAAGCTTGTAATATTATTATGAACTTTGCTACTCATTTACGGATCTTGCATCAAACGTGGATGGTTTCGAGTTCTCCCGATTGGTGGGCTCGACATAAGACCGAATTTGAATTAATCCTTGCTTACTTAGTGCTCAATGGAGAGCAAGTAAGTATTTGATTATTTTAAATTGGCGGTTCTGCCACAGGTGGTATCAGCTCTATAAGTGTGTTGCGAAGTTCAAAATGCTTTTTCATGAGTTGAAAGTTGCAACAATAAAAAAAAACGTGTACACCCGAGTATATAAAGTAGCCCTATAGTTATTTCATAAGTTAACAGGTGGCATGTATGTAAACTGACTGAGGGAAGGGCGGTGATGTTTTCCTGCAGGTACGCTAACTCGAACGTGTTGCAAACGTAGTGACGGCTAGCTATATAGGGAGAGTACGTAATGTGCCACCGACCGAGTCCGTTAGTACAGGCTGTGAGGACGAATAGGCCGTGCATGCATCTGTTCCTTCATGTGCCATCTTGTGTTGCTTAGAGGCATTTTTGGAAAGTCAGCCTAGTGCTTCTGTTTGTTTCATCTGGAGCATCGTTCTAAATCTTTCCATGTTCTGCAGATGTCGGTCGACGAGGGTGCGCGTTGGAGGGCTGAGTGCTCCTACCGCAACAGCGAGGCTGCCATGGGTTTTCCCAGTCTCTTGTCACGCACTCTCAAGATGGTGTCGTCCACCAGTCCGTCGAAGTACTATGGGCGGGACTACACTGTCAACGGGCTGTTCCTTTACAAGGTTGAGGTGGTTGTTCCTGCCATAGGCCATCCTCTGTACTGGGATCAGTTCACTGCTCAGGGCATGGGCGTCAGTATGGACCATGCCAAGGAGGCTGCAGCACGTGCCGCTTTGAGGACACTGTGTCTTACCCGTGCAACCACCATGAGCCAGTGCTTTGCCAAGTATTTCCCGATGCCCCGTGTTGTGCGCCTCTGGAGTGCGAGTGAGAACGAGAGGGATACCCATGAGGCCAGAGCAGATTGGGAGTGGCGTGTCGCGCATCTCCTGCAGACTGATTTGAATGATGGGGGTCATGGGGATTTTCCAGCCACCTTGGAGTATCTGGTAGCTAGTGACAATTTTGAAAAGCTCCAGAAAGACTTGTTCAAGATGTACTGTGATAAAGTGACCCAACTTGAGATGGTGGAAAGGAGGCTGCAGGAGGAGCTCACTGAGGCATTATATAGGCATAGGCCTGGTGCTAACCGTAGGGTTGAGGAGCAGCTAGCTGACATGGCCGCTTGGAAGAACCACCTGTTCGAGCAATGGAGATTGGCGGAACATGAGAGGGATGCTGCTCGTGCAGAAAGGGACCAGTATCTAGAAGCTATGAATGCCGCCCAGACCTTGAGGGAGGAAATTAGTGCTGATTACCATGAGCTGCTGGCACATAATGAAGGAGTCCAACAGCAGATGCAGCAGGTTATGGCACAAAATCAGCAGCTTGTGCAATTGATGGCCCAAGCAGCCCCAGAGGATCAGGAAGAGAATTCCAACACTGTCTCTGATTCCCGCGCGGCTTCTGCTATAGCGGTCTATGCACCTCCACCTGTGCATGCTCCTGTGCCTGTTGGACCCGATGGTGGACAGCTTCCCACGGGTTCTGAAGAAGTTCAGTCTAATTACCATCCTTTCTACCCGTACGTGCCCGGTGGCCACTACAAGCTGCTTGTTCCAGCACCGTTCCTTGGTCGAGCGGTGGACCTCCTGACAGGAGATGGCATTGAAATCATCAACGATGGCCACATCTAGAGCTTCCAAGTCATAGTGGCCCTTAGGCAAGAAGATGTGTAATATATCCAGTATGGTGGTGTACTGAACTTCCTAAGTTAGGCGCTTGCTGTAGCATGGCTGTTTAATATATTTCTATGTATGGTCGCTAAGTAATAGACTTCCTGAGTAGGTGCTTGCTGTAACCCGGTGTGTAATAATTAGAAATCGTGACTAAAACTCTCCATGGTAATGTAAGGTATTGTAATGGGACCTGATGGATTGTATCAGTATTGTATTGTTGAACTGATGTGAAAATTAAGTGGTGCTTTGTTGTATATATGCGTGTATACATGTCCATGTGAGTCGGCATACAAGATTACTGGAGGTCCGGTTGGTGCGTACCCCTCGAAGAAAGCTCCCCGCTCGAAAGTTCCAACCGAGCACTCTAGCTGAGCACAGAAGAAACTAAGCACGCATGCCAAGCACCCTAGCCGAGCACTGTCATTGATGCTGGGCAGTTTCTTCCCGAACAACGTAGTCTGCTCCTGACCACTGGTTGCTACCAAGGAACCCATTCGCTCGACGGGTTTAACGTCGCTCGAGACTCTCGTTCGCTCGAGGCGTTCCCGTCACTCGAGACCCCATTCACTCGAAGGGTTCCCGTCACTCGGGATTCCCATTCGCTCGACGGGTTTAACGTCGCTCGAGACTCTCGTTCGCTCGAGGCGTTCCCGTCACTCGAGACCCCATTCGCTCGAAGGGTTCCCGTCACTCGGGATTCCCATTCGCTCGACGGGTTTAACGTCGCTCGAGACTCTCGTTCACTCGAGGCGGTCCCGTCGCTCGAGACCCCATTCGCTCGAAGGGTTTCGGTCACTCGGGATTCCCATTCGCTCTACGGGTTTCACGTCACTCGAGGCTCCCGTTCGCTCGACGGGTTCCCCGTCACTCGAGGGGATTGTTGGACTGCTGCGGTTTGCCGGCTGGCTGGCTGCGCTGGGCCGCGCTGCTGGCGCCCTGCTGCGGCTGTTGGGCTGCGGCGGCTGCTAGCTGGCTGAGCTGCCTGGTGTCCATCAAATATATATGTGTGTATGCGTATATGTACCCATTCGAGCTACCCTTATTTGGTTGATGTGTGTGCTCCAGTTCAGTGAATGTTACAAGATAGTTGGGGCTGAATAATTTTCACGATCTTTTATCAAGTGCCAGTTATTTTGGATTGTTATGTCTTATGTGCATTATCTCTCCGATGGAAATTCCCCCTGTTAAGTATTAATACGGTAACCCCCAGTATTTCCCTTGAACTGGCGGGTCATACCATACTCTCCTGGGTTGTTTGTGTTACCAAATCAGAGGGTAGATGTTATTTTGGGAATGAACTGGTTAAACAAGCAAAATGCCATTTTGGACTTAGGATCCAGAATTCTTCACTTAAAAGCCCCATCCAAGGACTTCATGATCTCGGTTCATTTACCGGGTGTACCTCCCCAATCACAGCAAGTGAATGCCATAGTCAATTCTTCAGCCTCCCCTGAGCTTGAATCTATTCCTGTTGTATGTGAATTTCCGGATGTCTTTCCGGTGGACCTTCCTGGTTTGCCACCAGATAGAGAAGTGGAGTTTTCCATTGAGTTAGTCCCAGGAACAGCACCGATTTCTCGTCGACCTTATCGGATGCCACCAGATGAGTTGAAGGAATTAAAAATTCAACTGAAAGAGCTGCAAGATAAAGGGTTCATCCGACCTAGTTCTTCACCATGGGGGTGCCCTGCTATCTTTGTCAAAAAGAAGGATAGGACCTTAAGGATGTGTGTTGATTACCGCCCTTTGAATGCGGTAACCATCAAAAATAGATATCCTCTGCCCCGCATTGATCTCTTGTTTGATCATCTTGCTGGAGTCAAAGTTTTCTCAAAAATTGACCTTCGCTCGGGGTATCACCAACTAAAGATCAAGCCCGAAGATATTCCAAAGACTGCATTTTCCACCCGGTATGGTCTTTATGAGTATTTGGTTATGTCCTTTGGACTTACAAATGCTCCGGCCTTTTTCATGTACTTGATGAATTCAGTATTCATGCCGGAATTGGACAAGTTTGTTGTGGTCTTTATTGATGACATCCTGATCTACTCCAAGAACCATGAAGACCATGCTCGTCACCTTCGTATAGTTCTGACAAGACTTTGGGAGCATCAGCTTTATGCAAAGTTCAGTAAATATGCTTTTTGGTTGACGGAGGTGCAATTTTTGGGACATGTGTTGACTCCTGAAGGTGTCTCGGTGGACCCAAGCAAAGTACAGGATGTGTTGGATTGGGAGACTCCATGTACTGTGAAGCATGTTCGTCAGTTTTTGGGCTTGGCAGGTTACTACCGTCGTTTCATCCAAGATTTCTCAAAGCTTGCGAAGCCCATGACAAGATTGCTGCAAAAGGACACCAAGTTTGTTTGGAACCAGGCCTGTGAAGATGCATTTCAGCTTTTGAAGAAGCTCCTAACATCTGCACCTGTCCTAGCTCAACCTGATGTTGACAAGCCTTATGATGTGTATTGTGATGCTTCTAGAAATGGACTAGGGTGTGTGCTGATGCAAGAGGGCCATGTCATCTCTTATGCATCCCGTCAATTGAAGACTTATGAGTTAAATTACCCAACTCATGATTTGGAACTTGCTGCAGTCGTCCATGCCTTAAAAATATGGAGACACCACCTTATGGGAAATGTTGTCCATGTTTACACTGACCATAAAAGTCTGCAATATATCTTCACCCAAGCTGAACTGAACATGAGGCAACGGAAGTGGTATGAATTAATTAAAGATTATGATGTGGAATTTCATTACCACCCTGGCAAGGCCAATGTGGTGGCTGATGCTTTGAGCCGTAAGCCTAGGGACTCCAGTAACAATGTGAAGGCAGGATTGGGAAGCAAACCTGGGGAGAGAAATCAAGAATTTTTACATCCTGAGACCCTAGCCCACATTACTCTAGTCTCTGCACTCAAAGAGCAAATTATTGAAGCACAGAAGCATGATGTTGGAATTATTCATATTAAAGCAAAAATGCAGGCAGGAAAGGCTAATTGTTTCAGACTGGATAATGAAGGAGTTTTGTGGTTTCGCAACCGTCTAGTGGTTCCAAAAGATAGAGTTTTGCGTGAGGCAATTTTAGAGGAGGCTCATTCCTCTAAACTCTCTATCCACCCAGGAAGTAACAAAATGTATCAAGATTTGAGGCCCAAGTTGTGGTGGACCAAGATGAAGAAAGAAATTGCAAGCTATGTCGCTAGGTGTGACACCTGTCGGAGAGTCAAGGCTGATCACTTGAGACCTGCAGGTCCTCTACAGCCTCTGACTATTCCATCTTGGAAGTGGGAAGATATATCAATGGATTTTATTGTGGGCCTTCCCAAGGTCGCCAAGGGATATGATTCTATTTGGGTTATAGTTGATCGATTCACCAAGTCAGCACACTTCCTTCCTGTGAAGGCTACGTACAGAGCAGAACAGTATGCTGACCTTTATTTGGAAAAGATTGTCAGTTTGCATGGAGTTCCCAAAACCATAGTGTCAGATCGTGGTTCTCAGTTTATGTCTCATTTTTGGGAGCGCCTTCATGAATCTCTGGGGACAGAGCTGATTCGTAGTTCAGCTTATCATCCTCAAACCGATGGACAAACTGAACGAGTCAATCAAATTCTTGAAGATATGCTGAGGGCCTGTGTGCTAACCTCTCCTCTAAAATGGGATAAATGGTTGTCTTTGGCAGAATTCTCGTACAATAACAGCTATCAAGAAAGTTTAAAGATGGCACCCTTTCAAGCCTTGTATGGCCGAAGGTGTCGAACCCCATTGAATTGGGTGGAAGCTGGTGAGAGGAGATCTTTTGGAGTTGACTTGGTTAATGAAGCTGAGGAGCAAGTAAAGATGATTCAGGCCAATCTTAAGGCAGCACAATCTCGTCAGAAGTCCTATGCAGACCAAAGGCGGAGACCATTAGTGTTTAAAGTGGGTGACCATGTTTATTTGAAGGTATCTCCCATGAAAGGAGTTCACCGCTTTGGTGTGCGAGGAAAGCTTGCCCCTCGCTATGTTGGACCATACAAGATCTTGGAGCAATGTGGACCAGTCGCATACCGACTCCAACTTCCGGAGGTATTGTCGGCTGTACACAACATCTTCCATGTTTCCCAGCTAAAGAAATGTGTGCGTGTTCCTACGACGGAGGTAGTTGAAATTGAAGGCATTCATGTGCAACCTGATGCTACTTATCTGGAACATCCTATCAAGATTTTGGATCGCAGGGAGCGGGTCACGCGGAATCGAGTGGTCAAATTCTGCAAGGTGCAGTGGACAAACCACACTGAAAGAGAAGCTACTTGGGAGCAAGAAGACTACCTGAAGAAACATTACCCCCATCTGTTCCCAGAAGATAACTAGAAGTTGTTGGTCTGCTCTCTTATTTTAAGCTTTTATATGTAATATATGTGAAGAAGTGTTGTACTGATGTCCAGTATTTGAACTTAGGATTCGGATCAAACGCGTTCCCCAGCTGTCCATAGGACGGGTACTCGAGGGTTCACGGCACTTTTGCTGTGCCGCTCGAAGAGTGCTCTGTGATTGAAGTTGTTCGCTTGAGGAATCGGCAGGTAACTTGCTCGAAGTGAGAGACAGTAGATGGAGGATGGTGACGAGTCCGATCTTTGATCGTGAAGGCAAGGAGGTGAGTGTGCATCGGGATTGCCTCACTCAAAGGTTCCCGTGCGCTCGAGCTCTCTGCGTCACTCGAGGGCTCGCTCGCTCGAGTTCCTCTCCATCATTCGAGGGCTCGTTCGCCCGAGTCCATTACCGTCATTCGAGGTCTTGTTCGTTCGAGCTCCTTCCCGTCACTCGAGGGCTCGTTTGCTCGAGCTCCTCTCCGTTGTTTGAGGGTTGGCAGGTATCCTTCGAATTCGCGTACGCTGGAGGGTAGGCAGGTGATATAATAAATTTTCATTCCCTTTACCTTGACTTGCTTAAATCTCGGGACGAGATTTTGTTTAAGGGGGAGGGCTGTAACACCTCGGTGTTACTTGAAAAATTTATTATCTTAAGCACATATAAATGCAATTGATATATTATGTGAGAATATATGGAATGAGACATGACTGAAGGGAGTTATCGGAAAAATAGAAGTTCTGAGCTCTGGTTCAGTACGTCGCCCGCGTGTGCGTTTCACGTGCCGTGCCAGATGAGTCCCTGCCCTTGGCCTTGCTGGCCTGGTCCTCAATCCGCCGTCGCCCGATATTTTGGCTTCAGCTGCCCATCCGGCGCCTAAAGAAATCGCGCAGGTACGAGGGTACAGGTGCTGCCCATGCCGCGACTTCCGCGGGGTCTTCGCCGTGCCCAGGATTTCCAGGCGCAGCGAGAGAGCACCCGGGTACCGTGAGCAGAGCCGCCGCCATGCCGCTGCACAGCGCCGCCCCATGCCGTCGCGTTTCTTCGCCGTGCCCAGGATTTCCGGGCGCAGTGAGAGAGCGCTCGTGCGTCGGGTACGCTCTGACAGAGGTGCTCGTCGCCGCCCATCTCCGGTCCTGTGCCGTCGCCATGCCTCTGCGTCCTGTGCCGTTGCTGTGGCTGCAGTGGAAGAGGACGCGCCCCGTCGGACCGCCGGACCATGGCCGGTCTCGCCGCTTCGTATATAATGGCATCGGTAATCTCTCTTTCTATCTTCCTCGCAAAAATCTTCCACAAATTTTCTTCTCCGGTTCGTTCGCTTGCTGGTCGGACCGTGGGGAGTTTGGTAAGCGTCAAGCATCCTTCCTTCGTCTTCCCGAGGCCTTGCTGAGCTCCAATCGCTGCTACGGCAGCAGCTCCCGCGTGCGCCGCCGTCGTTGGGTGTGCGCGTGCGGCCAGACCGCTACGCCCCGCCTCGCTGCTGTCTTGGTTGCCTGGCGTGTTCGCCATGGCCTGGGGATGCTCCCGCTTCCTTCCTCTTCCTCTATTGGGGTCGGGCAGGGCTGGCGTGGCCGTCGAGGTGGTCACCGCTGTTCGATTTGGGGAAAGAAACTCAGGGTCTCGTCGGGGAAGAAGAGGAACTTCGAGGGGGTGGGACTGGGCTCCTTCGGCGCCGTGGCCAGCGTTGACTTTGAGGGGGTTGGACTGGGCCGCGCGCTGTGTGCTTTTGCTTGGGCCTTGGCAGCGTGAGCGCCTGGCCTGCTTGCTGGCCAGTGGCCACGATGCTCATTGCCTGGACAAAAGTTCATGTTTTTTTCTTGATCATCAAACTTTAGAAATCCATTAGAAATTTTAGAAAAGCTAGAAAAATTCAAAACAAATTTTGTAGAGTTTCTAAATTTATGATCTATCTCTTGATGCTATCCCTTGTGTTAAATGGTGTGATTTCTGTAGGTGCGTTTTATAGCTTGTGCATCCTTGTTTGCATATAGGTGACACGCAAGCCGACTTCATCCTGGACGTGGCGCCGGAGTATGAGGAGGTAATCGAGGAGTACGAGGAGGAGGTCCTCGCCGACAGTGTTCCCGAAGGCCCCGCTGACTTTTCCGCTGACCCGGTCCTAAACCAAGGCAAGCCCCGGTGCATCACCTTTTATTTTTGGTATATATATGTTTATGTTGCTTTATGGTTTATGCATTAGGTTGTAGGAGTTGGTTGAAGCCCACGTGCATATATATCTTATCCTATGGTTATACTAGCTCTGTCTCTTATACACATCTAGATGTGTATAAGAATCTTATCCTATGGTTATACTAGTATGCTAGGTCCGAGTAGTTGCTATGCTCAGGAACTCGGTAGCGTGCTTGACCTGTCGTCCTGCACAAATAGGCTGGTACAGCTCCTATAATTATATTTGGGTGGATTAATAAATCGAGACCGGGCAGAAAATGGTGATTGGTGAGGCAGCAGGACATGGAGGTCCTGGGTGCTTGTTCTTAGTTCCGCCTGTGTCGATTTAGGACCTGTTCGTTAGCAGCCATATTGACAAGTTTGAAGGTACCAAACACATAACAGGGGCCTGAGTTACAGTTGACCGTGAAACTTAGTACTGTCCTACAGTTCAGGTGCGCAACACGTTCACCGACTTGTTTCTCTGGCCATTCTAGCGGTGGTTTTGGGACGGGGAATGTCCATGGACCAAACTTATGAGGGGGAAACTTGTCTCCGAGTCGTGGGACGAGCCTCATAGGGTGGGTTCCCCGGGGATGGTCAGGTCATTTCGGGCTTGGGCTGTACGATGGGAAAAGTGGCCTTGTACAAGCTCTTCATCGAGAAGTACAGGCGTGTGTTTGGGATTGCCCAGCTGGATGTACATCGATTGCAATCGCCGCCCTCCTCGGATATGGATACCACTGGTCATATCACTGCTATCGTAGTAACAACTTTAATATAATGTGATGCTGAAGGGTGAAGTATGGAAGTGGAGATATTCTGGTTGTTTACCACATGCTTGAAAGTAGTGCAGGTGCTTATTTAGAATGGCTAGGTGATGAACTCAATACGGCTAATAAAACTTGGAGAACTCAGAACGTATTTCTAGTACTGCTTTTCTGCAAAAGAAAATGAGCCAGCAAGCCAAACAGCCTCAGCATATTCTTGAGAAGTCGGAAATTATTCCCACCTAGACGGGTAAGTCTTGCGGAGTACATTGTGTACTCAGGGTTTGTTGTACCCTCTTTTTTATTGCAGATGTTAACCCTAAGGTGTAATGGGGTGGCAGTCCGTTCGCGGGTCTTTCTCTAGATGTTTGTACCCGCATGTTGCTACTGCTTTCGTTTGGTTGAGTCCTTCCTGGTGGGCACAGTAAGGACTTCAATATCGACTCCTATCGCAGTTAAATTTGTATCGTCGGTTTAGGTTTTAAATGAGGTATAAATGAACCTCCGGTATTGTAATCTTAATCTTTATTTCCGCTGCACTCCAAACTTGGCACTATAATGTATTTGGATCATGTATCGTATGTGAACCAAAGCTTGTAATATTATTATGAACTTTGCTACTCATTTACGGATCTTGCATCAAACGTGGATGGTTTCGAGTTCTCCCGATGGGTGGGCTCGACAGAAGACCGAATTTGAATTAATCCTTGCTTACTTAGTGCTCAATGGAGAGCAAGTAAGTATTTGATTATTTTAAATTGGCGGTTCTGCCACAGCTGGTATCAGCTCTATAAGTGTGTTGTGAAGTTCAAAATGATTTTTCATGAGTTAAAAGTTGCAACAATAAAAAAAAACGTGTACACCCGAGTATATAAAGTGGCCCTATAGTTATTTCATAAGTTAACAGGTGGCATGTATGTAAACTGACTGAGGGAAGGGCGGTGATGTTTTCCTGCAGGTACGCTAACTCGAACGTGTTGCAAACGTAGTGACGGCTAGCTATATAGGGAGAGTACGTAATGTGCCACCGACCGAGTCCGTTAGTACAGGCTGTGAGGACGAATAGGCCGTGCATGCATCTGTTCCTTCATGTGCCATCTTGTGTTGCTTAGAGGCATTTTTGGAAAGTCAGCCTAGTGCTTCTGTTTGTTTCATCTGGAGCATCATTCTAAATCTTTCCATGCTCTACAGATGTCGGTCGACGAGGGTGCGCGTTGGAGGGCTGAGTGCTCCTACCGCAACAGCGAGGCTGCCATGGGTTTTCCCAGTCTCTTGTCACGCACTCTCAAGATGGTGTCGTCCACCAGTCCGCCGAAGTACTATGGGCGGGACTACACTGTCAACGGGCTGTTCCTTTACAAGGTTGAGGTGGTTGTTCCTGCCATAGGCCACACTCTGTACTGGGATCAGTTCACTGCTCAGGGCATGGGCGTCAGTATGGACCATGCCAAGGAGGCTGCAGCACGTGCCGCTTTGAGGACACTGTGTCTTACCCGTGCAACCACCATGAGCCAGTGCTTTGCCAAGTATTGACGACTCTATATCTATCTCTAATATTTTATTGAAAAAATTTCTACCTATTTTTAGTTTCTGCAATGTTTTCTGCCATTATATACCTCCAGTTTGAGTCCGTAAAGGACATGGCTAGAAAAATTTGACATGAGCGAGGCTTGCTTTTGTTGTTGTTATTCACGTACCATTGGGAACTGGCATACGACGCAACAAATCCAAATTTTCAGATCCACTCTAAAAAAATACAAAAGAAATCCATGCAATGTAAAAAAACTATCCTCCTTAAATACAGAAGATACGCAAACCTTCTACGTATTCAAGAAAAAAATGAAATGCATAGATGGTGTTGCTAAGCCCGGGTCATCAACCAGTCGAGGCAATGGTGGAGTTAGAGAGATTAGATACAATACGTATTTAATTAAATCAAGGCCAAAATCTATATCTATACCTACCTTACATTATTTATTTTCTTTTTTCTGCCTGTCTCTCTCGGAGTCTCGACGACTCTATATCTATCTCTAATATTTTATTGAAAAAATTTCTACCTATTTTTAGTTTCTGCAATGTTTTCTGCCATTATATACCTCCAGTTTGAGTCCGTAAAGGACATGGCTAGAAAAATTTGACATGAGCGAGGCTTGCTTTTGTTGTTGTTATTCACGTACCATTGGGAACTGGCATACGACGCAACAAATCCAAATTTTCAGATCCACTCTAAAAAAATACAAAAGAAATCCATGCAATGTAAAAAAACTATCCTCCTTAAATACAGAAGATACGCAAACCTTCTACGTATTCAAGAAAAAAATGAAATGCATAGATGGTGTTGCTAAGCCCGGGTCATCAACCAGTCGAGGCAATGGTGGAGTTAGAGAGATTAGATACAATACGTATTTAATTAAATCAAGGCCAAAATCTATATCTATACCTACCTTACATTATTTATTTTCTTTTTTCTGCCTGTCTCTCTCGGAGTCTCGACGACTCTATATCTATCTCTAATATTTCATTACCAAAATTTCTATCTATTTTAAGTTTCTGTAATTTTTTCTGCCATTATATACCTCCAGTTTGAGTTCGTAAAGGACTTGGTTAGAAAAATTTGACACGAGCGAGGCTTGCTTTTGTTTTTGTTGTTCACGTGCCATTGGGAACCTAGCTATAACACCCCAAATTTGCACTTTTGAAAATAAAGTAAAATTGATTTATTTATGTATTTTTGTGCTCATGAAATATAGGAAAATCAATTTTTTTCTTGAAATAACATTTACCCAGGGTTTGGCAACATGTTTGTGCACTCATGCTGGAGCATATTTTCTGTTGTGATGTTTGGTTCTAGTTTGATTGGTTTTGGATTTCAAAATCTCTTTGAAAACCTATCTGCAAAACTATATATCGAGGGGTACTCTTTACCGCTCGAGGTGTCTGTTCGTGTGGGCAGAGTCGTCTCGCTCGAAGTATCGGTTCGCCGGGTCGAGTTCTGTCTCATCCGATGTCTCACTCGAGGGGCGTCTCCTGTTGTGCTCGAGTGGTTCTGTCTCACTCGAGGGGCGTCTCCCGTCGTACTCGAGGGGTGCTGCCGTCTCACTCGAGTGGCGTCTTCCGTCCGATCGAGTGGTGTGACTTCTGTTCCGCTCGAAGGGTGCTTTCTGTCTCACTCGAGGGGTGTTGCTGACTCACTCGAGGGTTGTCTTCTGTCTTCGAGAGGTCCGTTCGCTCGAGACAAAACTCCAATCTCGAGGTGCTTTCGCTCGAGAGGTCCACGTATTCGAGGGGTCTGCTCACTCCAGGGGATCATCGCTCGTGGATTCCCATTCGCTCGAGATGTCTTCCGTCACTCGAGGGTTTCCATTCGCTCGAGGTGTGTTCCGTCAACGAGGGATGCCTTAAGTCCCAAGTGATCTACTGCCTCTTCGAGCAGCAGCGGCCGTCTCGTTTACTCGAGCCGACCTGTCGGGCTGTGTGGCTGATCCTTGGTTGGGCCGAGTTGACCAAGGTTCAAATTGACAGCAGCGCTCTTCTCATGGTTGTCGTGCGGGCCCGTATTCTTCTCCTCCTTCGATTCGCACGAAGTCAGGGATTGGTGCCGTATTGCTTTCCTGCTGGTCGCCGCCTTGTTCTCGGGCTATTTAAGCAGTGCCCTGTACCCCGAATTCTTCAGAACCCTAGCCTTTGCTATTCACGCAGCCGCCGCCGTTTTTACCTAACTCGCCGCCGCCGGTCGAATTGGACGTCGTCGTCGGGTCTCCTTCGCTGGTGGGATCGTCGAGCCGCCCTGGTACCCTGTTCAATGTGAAAGCGGCTGTTTCTAGAGCGTAACCCCAAAACGATAAAGGTAAGTCTGACTGGCTCATCATAGATTGTACCATGTCTAACAAGGTTCGATTACGTCGCTCAGAAACACCGTTTCTCTGCGGCGTTCCGGGTGGCGTAAGTTGTGGAACTATTCCGCAACTCTTAAGATGATTGCTAAACTCGTGGCTCAGATATTCACCTCCACGATCAGATCACAAGGCTTTAATCTTCTTGCCACGTTGGTTCTCAACTTCATTCTGAAATTCTTTGAACTTTTCAAATGTTTCAGACTTATGCTTCATTAAGTAGACGTATCCATATCTACTAAAGTCATCAGTAAAAGTTATGAAGTATTGATAACCGCCTCTGGCTGTCGTGCTCAGTGGTCCGCACACATCACTATGTATGAGTTCCAACTGGTCGGCTGCCCTCTCAGGAAAACCTTTTAAAGGCGCCTTGGTCATCTTGCCGAGCAGGCATGATTCACATGTCTCGTATGATTCAAAATCAAACGAAGTTAGAAGTCCATCACTATGAAGCTTCCTCATGCGATTCTCACTAATATGACCCAAACGACAATGCCACATATATGTAGGACTTAACTCATTAAGCCGAGGCCTTTTAGCAACTACATTACAGACAGGTGCATCATCAAGATTTAAAATAATACCCAGGAATTGATATAGGAGTTAGCGAGAAAAATGTCCGTAACGTAAACAACAAGTGTATGAGCGGTAGTACCTTTACTGCCGCCATCCTTCTCTAAGGATGCCAAATACACCTTGCAGTTTCTTTTCCAGTGACCTTTCTCCTTGCAATGAAAGCACTCATCTTTCTTTGCAGATGGTTCATCCTTGGAAGTCGATTGGTTTGACTTAGAGATCACATCTTTAGCCTTGCCTTTCTTCTTCCAAGCACCCTTCTTTCTCTTAAAGTTGGGTTTATTATGAACCGCCAACACTTGGCTACTGCCTGCACTTTTCTTGATATCTGCCTCTGCTGTTTTCAGCATGCCACATAATTCACTCAAGCCCTTCTCTGCCCCATGCATATGGTAGTTTGAGATGAAGTTTCCATAGCTGGGCGGAAGTGATGAGAGAATAAAATCAGTAGCCAACTCTTGGCCAATTGGAAAGCCTAGCTTCTCCAATCTCTGAGTGTAACCAACCATCTTGATTACATGTGGTCCTACAGCTGCGCCTTCTGCAAGCTTGGATTCAGCAAGCGCCTTAGAGACATTGAACCTTTCAGTCCTGGCTTGCGTCCGGAACATCTCTTCAAGCGCCACGATCATATCGTTCGCTGAATGATTGTTGTCGAACTGCATCTGCAGATCAGGTTCCATACAAGCAAGCATAAGGCAACTCACTTCTAGGTCAGCATCCAATGCTTTCCTATAAGCAGTTCTTTCCTGGGCAGTTGCATTCTCTTCAGGCTCAGGAGGTAAAGGGGTGTCTAGAATTTCTTCCTTTTTCTCAGTCCTGAGAACAATTCTCAGGTTGCGGATCCAATCCGCGTAATTTGTTCCATTCAACTTATCTTTTTCAAGAATTGATCGCAAAGTAAATGGTTGATTTCGAGCAGCCATTGATCTACAACAAAAGTAATGCAAAATACTAAGACAAAATATCCATGATGAGTAAATCATATCAAATAGAATTTACTCCCACTAAAATCAATATCCCTCAATTGATACTTAGTGAATCAAGACCCGCAACTAACATGCCGACCAGTGAGCTTTAGCATCACCACTGGTCAATATGGTAGATCGGTAAGCAACTCCTTGCTAATCATATCTCTATATGACTCTTGTTGTTGGGCCAGCATCTCTATGCCGAGCACACAACCTTTCTTATGCTTCAAGATCCCTAACCGTTAGGATGATCTTGTTTAAGTAACCAAACCTTCTTGCTGTAAGTATCCGATACGAACCTGCCTAGTCAAGGAAGATCAGTGGCACCCTAATTTCATAGACCCACCACCGATCATACAAGACTTGTGACAGTGCAAGGTTTGGGGAAGCATATAACTTAAACATTGCTGAGGGATTGTCCTACTTCATTACCGCTTCTATGTAGACAAAACATTATAGCATATGAAAGTAGAACTTAATAAGAACGGCATAAAACAGATATGACTTGGTATAGCCCATAATTTCTTTTGAAGATCTCCATCTTCATCAATCTGTTCATCATGTGATCTCCATCTCCATGATCCACGTATGCCATCCTCCTGCGACGAATCCGCCAAGACTATCCACTAGCCTTCACTAATCGTAATCTAATTACAAAGTCGCAGATTTGATCATCACAGATTGGCACGCAGGCCATTACATGATTGGTGGCAATATCACTAAGGCTCCTGCCTATATTGCCCTCATGACGTGCAAGCCATGAACTAATTACATACATGCATCTCATACACATAAGGGCTATACAAATCATGTAAATCTGCAAAACAGAGTTAGCCGAACACACATCTAACGTTGCAAGGCCTAGGACTCTATTCCCGAGCAGAGTTAATCTCAATGCCCAGTAGTAGATCCCATCTACTACCATTGCACATCACATGTGCTCGGCACTTGACCTAAGTTCAATTCGATCAATCTAATTGATCTCAAACTCGCCATGACAGGATTTACATGTATCAGTTAACTCGGATGGCGGAATCCCGACCGGTACAATTAGATCGTTACAATACCAACGTGGCAAGACCATGAACCAAGATCAGAGACTAATCTAAAACGGCGCATATCACCATATGCCCGCACCCGGACCTATAACGAAGCAGACCAGAGCTGATACCACTAAAGGGATATGAGGGTGCTACGCTAGCCAGAAAACAAAACTTTTTCTGCCTCATCTCCCAGAATCTACTGCTAGATATAAGTCACAGGGTTACCACTTAGACGCGCAGAGCAGCGGAAGACTCGATGTAGTCGAACGCGTCGAGCAGTACCGTGCAGTTGCGTGGTCGTCCGTCAACTATGTCCGTCACGTCCCGTTCACCCGAGCACGCTCCCGATCACCCGAGCACGTCTCCGACCAGTCCAACTGGTTGCTGAGCACTTTCAACTGGTTCCCGACCAGTTACCGACCACCGTGGTTGGCGAGATCCGTCCAAGTACCACAGATGTAGTACCTCCGAGGTATCACACACGTGCGGGGAGAAGCGTTGCGCTACCGGATTGCTAGATGCGCGATGAGCAAAAGCATAAGCGTGGGTGGCGAAGGCGGCGAGATCAATCTGATTGATTCGCTTGGATTGGCGTGGTGTGTCCCTTGCCTCGCCCTACCCCTTGCTTATATAGGTGTGTCCTATGCGACCTCAAACTGGAGGCCCATCAGGAAACCCTAAGCTTTATCTAATTCGAGTCCAACTCGAATTAGGCTTCTTTCCCTTAAGCGTGCGACCCTATGGGTTCACGTACACATAGACATGGGCCGAGGACTCTTACTCTCCCAATAGTTGACAGCGGCCTCTAGCAAGGCATAACAACTCCTATGCGTGCGAGATCTTATCAGACGAACCACACCGACCACGTACAAGTTATTCCCTTTGCCACACGATATATGGTTCATAACATACATGATGTGTATAGAGACAATCTCTTGTCGGGTCGGTCCAGCCTACATGTCATACATGTGCACACATTATTAGTTTGATATCTCCATATCTATGACTTGTGAAACATAGCCATCAACTAATACATGTGCTGGTCTTATTCAAGTGTGTTCTCACTAGAACGCCGACCAGGGACAACATTTGGAATAACCATTCAAGTAAAGAGTTCCACAAACAATTCATGTAATTGCTGATCAATACAAGTTGTCTTTTAATGGATATTCATTGACACCTATGTTCCTGTCGGATGGAGGTCTCGATAGTTTCAGTATTTACAGTTTTGCCACTGAGTTCAAAAGCTTATAACTTCTTCATTTTAACTCCGATTAGATCCGTTCAAATTGCGTTGGTTTCGTAATCTCGTAATCTACGCAGAGGAGTTATTTTTAAGTATAGTTGTAGATTTTTATTTTAAGGTCATATTTGATGCATTTATTTATATATAGGAAATCTTCGAAAATTCATATATTCGCCGTCATAACTCCGTTTTCAGTGAATTTGACGTTTGTGTGATCGTAGCAAAATCAATAACTTGGTGGATCATATGCAAGGATATTTTGTGCTCATAAAGATTGGTTTTTGTTTGGATCTACTTCAAGCTATCATCACTCGGTAATTCAACTCTCAACTCAGGACAAGATGGCATTGGTGACAAAGGAGCATGATGTTGGATTTATCTACAGTAACTCAGAAAGTCAACCTCATTGTCATGACATGTATATCAAGTAAGTTTGTCTAAAGCAAGTACTTTTCATGGTTATGATATATCTAGTGGTGAAATTACATGAAAAAGAACTCAAAAAGAGAAGTGTTGAGTAGGAATCCACCAAAATATGTAGAAGTGACTTGGAGGTTGTTTGGAATGGTAAGAATCTAGTAGTGGTTCATTGAATGCATTATGACATTGGATACAAAAGATTTCTCTATAGCGCATTTTGACAAGATTGTGGTGGTGCTCTAGGCAGTGGATTATGTGTCAGCTATGGAGTTGTGCATTGGACTATTCAACATATGAGAACCAGTAGTCAATGTGGAGCATAGAGGTATTTGCTTTGCCTGGACATAAGGAACTTTACTAAGTTGAGGTGGATCTTGTGGCAACATAATTGCTTTGGAATCGGTATGAGATGAATTAGCTTTACCTTTGCTATTCTTGCTGAGTACGGTTGTGCTCACGCTTGTTTATATTCTTTTATTGGAAAATCCCGGATGGGTAACAGATGATGGATGGAATGATGACTACCGTCGTGAGTTTTAGGCTTGATGTTCACCAGTCGACTACGTCCCTGTGGTTGAAGCTTCCGCAAGTGTGCTAGTTGATTAGAGATGTAATAAAGTTGTAAGACTTTCATTATGAGACTTATGTAATGAATATTCATTCGCTATGTAATAAACTTTGAGTTTATGATACATTTATCGATTTGTCACTTATGTGTGCGACTTCCGGGGGTGCACATAAGGCTTTTATATATCCCATTTTGTCCTTAAAATTGGGGTGTGACACTAGCAAATGACACAACAAATCCAGATTTTCAGATCCACTCTAAAACAAATACCAAAGAAATCCACGCAATGTAAAAAAACAATCCTTGTAAAATACAGAACATACGGAAACCTTCTCGTATTCAAGAAAAAAAATGAAATGCATAGATAGTGTTGCTAAGCTCGGGTCATCAAGCAGTCGAGACAATGGTGGAGTCAGAGAGATTAGATACAATACGTATTTCGTTAAATCAAGACCAAAATCTAATACCTACCTTACATTATTTATTTTATTTTTTTCTGCATGCCTCTCTCGAAGTCTCGACGACTCTATATCTATCTCTAATATTTCATTGCCAAAATTTCTGTCTATTTTTAGTTTCTACAATGTTTTCTGCCATTATATACCTCCAGTTTGAGTCCGTAAAGGACTTGGCTATAAAAATTTGACACGAGTGAGGCCTGCTTTTGTTGTTGTCGTTCACGTACCATTGGGAACCTAGCAAACGACGCAACAAATCCAGATTTTCAGATCCACTGCAAAACAAATACCAAAGAACTCCACGCAATGCAAACAAACTATCCTTCTTAAATACAAAAGATACGCGAACCTTCTACTTATTCGAGAAAAAAGAACTCCACGAATGGTTTTGCTAAGCCAAGTCATCAACCAGTCGAGGCAATGGTGGAGTCTGAGAGATTAGATATAATATGTACTTCATTAAATCAAGACCAAAATCTATATCTATACCTACCTTACATTATTTATTTTTCTTTTTTCTGCCTGCCTCTCTCGGAGTCTCGACGACTCTATATCTATCTCTAGTATTTAATTGCCAAAATTTCTGTCTATTTTAGTTTCTGCAATGTTTTCTGCCATTGTATACATCCAGTTTGAGTCCGTAAAGGACTTGGCTAGAAAAATTGATACGTTTGAGGCTTGCTTTCGTTGTTGTTGTTCACGTACCATTGGGAACCTAGCAAACGACGCAACAAATCCAGATTTTCAGATCCACTACAAAACAAATACCAAAGAACTCCACGCAATGTAAACAAAATTATCCTTCTTAAATACAAAAGATACGCGAACCTTTTACGTATTCAAGAAAAAAGAACTCCACGAATGGTTTTGCTAAGCCCGGGTCATCAACTAGTCAAGGAAATGGTGGAGTTAGAGAGATTAGATACAATACGTATTTCACCAAATCAAGACCAAAATTTATATACATACCTACCTTATATTATTTATTATCTTTTTTTTCTGCATGCCTCTCTCGGAGTCTCGACGACTATATATCTATCTCCAATATTTAATTGCCAAAATTTTTGGATATTTTTTCTGCCTTCTTTTCTGCCGATATATACCTCCTCGAGAACACTCCGTAACCCTTCGAGGATCCTTTTGTTTTCAGGACCCTCGGTTTTCCGGTTGCGCGAATCGACACCTGTGTTCCTGTCGGATGGAGGTCTCGATAGTTTCAGTATTTACAGTTTTGCCACTGAGTTCAAAAGCTTATAACTTCTTCATTTTAACTCCGATTAGATCCGTTCAAATTGCGTTGGTTTCGTAATCTCGTAATCTACGCAGAGGAGTTATTTTTAAGTATAGTTGTAGATTTTTATTTTAAGGTCATATTTGATGCATTTATTTATATATAGGAAATCTTCGAAAATTCATATATTCGCCGTCATAACTCCGTTTTCAGTGAATTTGACGTTTGTGTGATCGTAGCAACGAGTAGAAGAGTTTTATAAATTTTTTTTATTCTATTTTACTTAGTTTGGTGTATTGTTCTCTAAAAGTTCTTTGTTTGCTTCGTGTATGTATGCTCTATTGGATTGCTTGGTGTTGGTTATTAATATAGATGTGTATAAGAGACAGCCATTGGTGAGCTCGC
>OAMR01000760.1:329057-353030 GCA_900205405.1 Echinochloa crus-galli
TATATACCTCCAGTTTGAACCCTAAAGGACTTGGGTTAGAGTTGACCAGCCAGTTGGAGTCCGTAAAGGAATTGGCAGGAAAAATTTGACATGAGCAAGGCTTGCTTGTGTTGTTGTCGTTCACGTACCATTGGGATTTGGGATTTGGTACCTAGCAAACGAAGCAACAAATCCAGATTTTCAGATCCACTCTAAAACAAATACCAAAGAAATCCACGCAATGTAAAAAAACTATCCTTCTTAAATACAGAAGATATGCAAACCTTTTACGCATTCGAGAAAAAAAAGAAATGCATAGATGGTGTTGCTAAGCCCGGGACATCAACCAGTCGAGGCAATGGTGGAGACAGAGAGATTAGATACAATATGTATTTCCTTAAATCAAAATCTATATCTATATCTACCTTACATTATTTATTTTCTTTTTGTTTGCCTGCCTCTCTCGGAGTCTAGACGACTCCATGTCTATCTCTAATATTTCACTGCTAAAATTTTTGTCTATTTTTAGTTTCTGCAATGTTTTCTGCCATTATATACCTCCAGTTTGAGTCCGTAAAGGACTTGGCTAGAAAAATTTGACACGAGCGAGGCTTGCTTTGTTGTTGTCGTTCACGTACCATTGGGAACCTAGCAAACGATGCAACAAATCCAGATTTTCAGATCCGCTACAAAACAAATACCAAAGAACTCCATGCAATGTAAAGAAACTATGATTCTTAAATATAAAAGATACGTGAACCTTTTACGTATTCGATAAAAAAGAACTCCACGAATGGTTTTGCTAAGCCCGGGTCATCAACCAGTCGAGGCAATGGTGGACTCAGAGAGATTAGATATAATACGTATTTCATTAAATCAAGACCAAAATCTCTATATCTATACCTACCTTACATTATTTATTTTCTTTTTTCTGCCTACCTCTCTTGGAGTCTTGATGACTCTATATCTATCTCTAATATTTAATTGCCAAAACTTCTGTCTATTTTTAGTTTCTGCAATGTTTTCTGATATTATATACCTTCAGTTTGAGTCTGTAAAGGACTTGGCTAGAAAAATTTGACACAAGCATCACATCAGGCAATATCCCATCAAATTAATTTAGAAAAGTTTGAAATTTATATTTTTCCTATAACTAAATTTGTGCTAGACCAACCTATCTTCATAAATTTTATACAAATATGAAAACATAATTTTTATTTATATTTTCTATGCACAACCTAAAATTAGAAATTTTGGGGTGTGACAATTCTACCCCACTTAACATGAATCTCATCCCGAGATTCGAAGAGACTTGGAGAAAGATAAAGTTGTCCTACATGTCTTCACTCTTCCTTGATTAGCTCTTATCCAATGATGATGCAACAAGATTAAAACCAAATTTGTAAAGGTGTACTTAGATTCTTATGAACCAGAAAGATATCTCCTTTACGTCCATAATTATAATGCCTCAAATGAACCTTGGGTAGTGGTTTATCATTCCTATGGTTCCCACATTCTTCGAAGATTCCAACTCCACATATCTTCTCTTAAGTCCTCCTTAATTCCACCATCAGAGATATCTTAGCCAAGAAGAGAACTTTCTCTAACCAAAACTCCCTTGCCAATCTTGGTGTCTAATTGAGGTATCCCTGGTCCCCGCACAACCAACCATAAATTTGCACTCAAATCATCTCTAGTAGGCTGAATGTTGAAACCCAAAATGATACTCGCTTGAATTCGAACATCATTCCTGACGATTGCCCAAGCTCCTTGCTGATCCAACAAGATACCCATATAGACCAAAGGCACATGATAGAGATATTGGGGGCGACGGGGATCGTGCCATCTCTGTCCCTCCCAGTTGCCCGCCGAGCACCAGATTCGGGCGTGTGCCCCAGCAACGGATCCAACGTAGGCAGAAGACGCGTGGACGAGGAACGCAGACCCCGGATCCGGAGGCGAGAGGACACCCCGATTCGGGGCGTCTAACCAGTCGAGATGAGGCTGGATCAGTTTTGGGAACCTAACATAAACGCTTTTGGTTGCACTGCGGCGGAACAGATTCGGCCTGTTTTCATGCACCAGATTCGGCATATTTCCATGCCCCGGATTTGGTGCGCTTTTGTGCCTCCTGAAAGCGATGAGTGTCGCATTTGTGTTTTGCAGGAGGCCAAGATGAGCAAGGCGGAACACCCCGCGGCCGATGAATGTGTGGCGACGGCTCGAGGGGAATCTTGAGCGGAGACAGCGCCAAGGACGTGTTTGCCCAGTGTCGAAATAAAGCGATGAACGTCGAGACGATTCAAAGGAGTAGTGTGGTCATTACGTGATTGTGAGGAACTATAAATAGCGCCCCCAGTCAGGCTTGTAAGAGGCAGAGCCCCTGCGCGTTTTAGCCGGGGGGGGGGGGGGGGGCGTTATAAGGAAAGAAGTCACTCCACCTTTTCTGTGTGTAACATTCGTGTATTCTTTAAGAGTGAGATTCGGGGTCCGAAGGCAACGCTTCGGGGCCGAATCAACAGTGGCGCCTACCATGGTTGTCGTTCGGACAACTAATGCGACCACGTAGGTCGAAGGCAAAATATGATACAAGAGCGAACCCGGTGTACAGGAGGTCCTTGTCGCCATGGCTCCGGCAAGCGAGCCAGCTGCTGTCTCGAGCGGACAGCCATCAACTGCGTATGCCGGCCCAAGCACAGTCGTCCCACCCCATCTCGGCATGCCGATTTTCGAGAGATGGGCAATGGTTCAGCTTCGGCGATGTTACAGCCTCAGCCGCCGACGCCTGAGCGGGGGAGGGATGACGAGGAGCCGGCCGCAGAAGACGCTTCGGCGGATCAGCTAGCCGGGGCTGACGAGCACCATGACGGGTTGAACCCTCTGGACGCCGCGAACGCAAGGCTACTCAAGCTCCACGAACAGCAGCAGATGCTGGAAAACCTGAGGCAGCAGCGGGACTAGCTCGCAGATCAGCTTGCGGCCAGGAATCGCGAGGCAGCCACACAGCAAGCAATCAATGAAGCAGTCGCTGAGGCCATAAGAATTCAGCAAGAATTGCAAGCCATGCAGGCGAACCTCATGCCCGGAAACCGCGCCGTTGCAGATCCCGAAGCGCCCAAGCAACCCGAAGCACCTAGGCAGCCTGAAGCGCAGCGACAGCCGGAGCCGGCACCGTGTCAACAACGAGATCCGTTGGACGTGGACCTGGACACTGCTTCTCCGTTGTCCATCGAATTGACCCATGGCCCCCGGGATTCAAGACAAAGATACCACCGTTTAACTGTCGGTCAAACCCAAGGAAATTCGTCTCCAGTTTTGAAGCCTCAATCCATTCGAACAGGGGCAATGACAAGATCCTGGCAAAGTCCCTGGTCATGGCCGTCGAAGACATGGCTCATGACTGGTACATGTCCCTGAAGCCGCTCTCCATCAACTCATGGAATCAAGTCAAGACAGACTTGTTGGCCACATTCCAAGGGTTCCAGTCCGAGCAGAAAACAAATGGACCTGACGACGAACCTCTGTCAGCATACCTAGAAAGAATCATCCAAATAAAGGCTCAGCTGCCCAACATGTCCGATGATGTCATCATCACCACAGCAATCAAGGGGCTCAAGGATGGACCGTGCGCCGAGGTTTTGGGCAGAGAAGTGCTGAAATCTATCAACCAGCTGTTCGACGAGCTGAGAAAGTTCGCCAGATCCGAGATCGATCAGGAGAGAAGAAAGGCATCAAGGAATAGCCTAATGCAGACTACCCCAAAGCCAGCAGCTCTGGCACCTCAGAAAGTAGTGCATGCAGTACAAGAAGATCGACCAGAAGCGGATAAAGAGCAGCCGAAGCCGAACAAAGGGCAAGGAAAAAACAACGGGCAGAATGGCCGTGGTGGCCGCGGAGGCAAAGGCAAGGGCAAGGGCAAAGGAAAGAGTACCAAGACTCCGTATTGCGTGGTTTGCGGAGAAAACAAGGGGCACTATTCAAAGGAGTGCAAGTACACGCTGATGGCCAAAGAGCAGCAAGAAAAGGACGAAACTCCGAAAGCACCGGAAATCCCGAAGCAGGTGTTCCACAGTGCGCCCAGATGTTAGAGTATTAGGAATAGTACCACATTGTCTACCCATGTGGGGTGTTAGTCCTATGTACTCTATATAATCAGCCCATGAGGCCCAATGCAATATATCAATAATTCTACCAATTATATTCTCCTTCATGGTATCATTCGCCTAGGTTTAGATCCTAACCCTAGCCGCCGCTGCTTCCGCGCTACGCGCCCCCGGGAGAGGTCGATCTCCGCCGGGGGCAGTGCCCCCGTTTAGGTGCCAGATCCTATTGATCCGGCTGCCATCGTCGCCGTCGCATAGCTGATTGGGATCTCCCGACGTCACCATGCCGGCACCGCCGCCTCCTCGTTCGTCTCGGCGGCTACCCGTGTCGGTCCGCTGCTCGCCAGCTGCCGCCTTTGCCGCCCGACAACCGTTGCGTCGCTCAGGCCGCCCGACAACTGTCGCGCCGCTCATGCCACCGCTTACCCGCGCCCCTGACTCCCTGCGATCAGGCTGCGCCGGTCCGCCGGGCCTGCTCGCCGATCGGGACGCTGCGCCGAGGCGTATGATGAGGTTGCACCACCGCCGTGCTCGTTGGGTACACCCGATCTGCTGGTGCTGTATCTTTTTGGTTTGCTCGATCACTGATCGGGATTGAGTCGCCCACCGCCCATTGACCTGGGCCCCCTTGTCTACCAGCCCCGAACTGCTCAACTGTCCACCCGATGGACTATTTCTCAGGCATTCGTCCCTCGCCACTCGATATGCACTTTTGACACTAAACACTCCATGTTTGTCATGATGCCAAGCAGGAAAATTTGGTCTACCTTGGTGCACAGGAAGAGCTAGATGAGTTCAGCATCCTCTTTCCAGAAAAGTTCACGCACCAACTCCTGATCCCAGGCACCGGTGTATGGATCAAAGAGCTCCACCACCTCTTCCAACAGGTTACGCCCTCTTGGTGTAAATGGTCGACTAGGCCCATCCCTCGGCAACCAGGAGTCTGTCCATATTTTGATGCCTTCCCCATCTCCTATCCTCCAAATCAAACCCTTCCTGACCACATCCAAACCATCAAGTATGCTTCGCCACAAATAGGACATCCCATGCTTCGGTCTTGCTATAAGCACCGATGAGTTTGGAAAATATTTAGCTTTAAGGACGCGGGCACATAGTGACTTTGGCTGCTTCAGCAGACGCCAACACTGCTTGGCTAACATGGCCAGATTGAAACAATGAATATCTCTAAAACCTAGCTTGCCTTCCTCTTTTGGTTTCAGCAATTGCTCCCTGCTCAACCAATGAATCTTAATTCTTTCCTTCCTGCTGGTTCCATCAAAACCGACAAATCATTGTGCTAATTTGGTCATAAAGATTCTTGGTGAGGTTGAAGCACCCCATCACAAAAGTTGGGATGGCTTGCTCCACCGCCTTGATGAGTATCTCTTTACCCGCCCAGGATAAGAATTTCTCATTCTAGCCTTGCATACGTTTCCAAATACGATCTTTCAGATACACAAAGGTATTCACTTTTGATCGCCCAACATGAACCGAAAGCCCCAGATATTTCTCATTCATAGTCTCTTTTGTCACCTGCAACAATTCACAAACCGTTTTCTTCTTCTCGGGATCTGTGTTCTTGCTGAAAAGAATGGCCGACTTAGTTTCGTTAATCATTTGGCTGGAACAGTCTTCATATAGTTGGAGTATATTTTGCAGATGCTCGCAATCCCCTTCATCTGCACGAATCAAAATCAAAGAGTCATCGGCGAACAACATGTGTGAAATGCTTGGCGCACCATGACAAATTTTCACCCCAGCAATAAGACCATCCTCCTCACCTTTCCTCAACAAGGCCGAAAAAGCTTCGGCACACAACAAGAACAGGTAGGGAGATAGAGGATCCCCCTGCCTTAAACCCCTCTCCGGGCTGAAACTTTCTGATAGATCACCATTCACTTTGACTTGATATTTGACAATGGTGACACACTCCATTATTAAAGCAATCCAACGATCATGGAAACCCATCCTTTTCATCATCTTCTCGAGAAAGCACCACTCAACTCTGTCATAGGCCTTGCTCATATCCAGTTTTATAGCCGCATACCCCACTCTTCCCTCCCTCTTGTTCAGCAAATAATGAGTAATCTCATATGCAACGAGGATGTTATCCGAGATCAGTCGACCCGGTACGAGAGCACTTTGGTTGGGAGTAATTAAATCCGGCAGCACCATATGTAGTCTGTTTGCCAACACCTTTGATATGACTTTATAAACCACGTTACAAAGACTGATGGGCCTCAGCTCTGTCACTTTTTTTGGTCAATCTACTTTAGGAATTAGGGATATGATAGTATCATCCCACCCTTGATGCATCCGGCCACCCCTCAACACATGATAGACTTCTTGAGTTAATTTTGCACCCACCACATCCCAATATTCTTTGAAAAATAAAGCAGGCATACCATCAGGACCCGGAGCTTTTAGGTCTCCAATTCCATCCAGGGCTACTTTGATCTCGCCATCCGAAAAATCAGCAATGAGGAGGGAATTCATCTCATCTGTTACACCCGGTCGTACAGCAGCAAGGAGTTGCTGCACTCGGTCGCCCATATCATCATTTACTGAGGACCTGAAAAGAAGTCTAAAATAATTAGAAATAAACTCCTTCTCCCTCTCCTGCACTATCCATCCTCCGTCATCCTTCTGTAAGTCTCCAATTCTATTTTTCCTTCTCCTCACCGAGCAAGCATTATGAAAATATGTGGTATTTTTGTCCCCAAACTGCAGCCAATTGACATGGGCTCTTTGCTTCCAATATAAATCTATTGCCATCTTCAATCTTTGTTCTAAATCCCCCAAGACATTAACACTCCACTCAGTTGTTGCCTTTTATTTTGTGCTTTTTCCAACCTATCCATTTAGAGTATCTCCAACAGTTTGGTAAATGATTTGCTATCTTTCAAAATTTAGCAAAACAAACAAAAATCATTCTCCAACAATTTGCCAAAGTTACTTGCCAATTTTCGCAGCTTGCCAAATCTTCTATCCGCGCGCGCATATATACGAGCGCGTCCATATATACGAGCGCGTATACGACGCGTATCGAGTTTCCCCGACGGCGACGCCGGCTTCCTTCCCGCGCGGCGCGAAGAAATTTCTACTCGTTCCGTCGGTCTTCCACAACTGCGTTCGTGCTTACCTACGCCGCGCCCTTTCCCCTCGTCGCTCGGCCCATGGCCGCGACGTCGCGATCTCCTCCGTCGTCAGGTAGCGACTCCGCCCAGGCTCCCGCGACCCACGATCTCCTCAGCGTCGCTGCCTCCAGTGCCGCTACGCACCGCCTGAGTCAGGAAGACGCCACGCGTACAAGTTCGGCCGTGGATACAAGATCGCCCATGGAGGAAAGTGATCTCAGGTACGGCCTTTGTCTTCCTGTCCACCTCCACCCCGGGTTCAGCTACTAGATCCATTTGCGTAGATCAGTTTCTGCCATCCTTGCTCGACCTGTAGCTGTTGATTTCCTGTCCGTAATGATAGGCTAGCTAGGGTTCAGTCAGTTGAAAGATGATAGTGTTTCTAGGTGGATGATAAATGATCAATGTTCGATGTTCCTTGCTGATGATCGCGCCAGTTCTATCAGGTGCCCACGGCCACGGCACTGTCTTTTCTGCCGGCAAACTGTCGATTTCCTCTGCTACTGCTGATGGATACGTAGATTTTGTCTGGCATTGTTGCTGCACTTGATGCATGCGACGGGATACATTTTGTGTCAGGTGTACCTGAAACCTGATTGGAGCTGAGCCTTGTTTGCATGGTCCTGTAGCAACCTCATAGAGAATACCGAACATGTAAACGCTGATGGACATAGATGAACATGTAAACTCGCCCGATGATGTACCAGTCAACAACTTAATGTGGTGGATCCTTCTTTTTTTTTGGGTTTTGGCAAGTTAAAAATAGAGAACTGTTGGAGAGAACTTGTTATTAACTTGGCATATTCTTTTAACAACTTGACAAAACACAATATTTGGCAAGTCAATTTTACCAAACTGTTGGAGATGCTCTAAGAGGAGCCACATGAAACGTTTGTTGCAGTACTTGGAGTAGTTCCAGATCCAAACAAAAGGGGGCTGGGGGTGGAAGTTTCTATAGGGAAATTTAAAATTTGGAAGAGTATTTGTTGCTTCCCCAAATATAGTGCCATGAATCTTTTGTATTTTCCTGAACTTGGATTGTTTGTATATAATCTTGCAACCTTTGATATTCCTGAAATGCTTGCTCCGGTAGGGGCAGATGAAATTGAGCTTCCAGACTGTGTTTTAGCAAGAACTGGGCCACTGAAGTCTTTTTGTTTTTTGAAAAGGAGAAAAGTCTGGGGTATTTGTTTTGCATGATGTTGTCATTCTCATTCCACAGGTCTGATTCAGAGGAGCTGCTGGGTCGGACTTGGGAGCCATGGCGGCCGCCGAATGAGCACTCGCGCAGCTACGCGCCTGCAGACCGCCCGTCGCTCGTCCGCCGGGCGCCGGCTACTCCGACCGCGCGCGGCCTCTGCGCGTGCCGCTCGACGCCTCCACTGCGGCCACAGGCCGGCAGGCGTCCCGAGCTACCCGGCGACTCCTACGCTAGGGAGGCGACCCCGTCTCGCCTCTCCGGTCGGCGACTCAGCTCCCCCGTGCCTCCTCCCAATGAACAGCGCCCTCAGGTCAGCCATGGACAGACTCCTCCGCACTACCACCGAATCCAGCTTGCGCATACCCTCTGATTCTCAGGTTTGCCCTCAATCTCCAGTTCGTCGTTGTTGAGGATGGCAGGCTGCAGACCTAAGATTTGCCACCAATAACCTTGTTCAGCGCCCATTGCCGCGAATAAAGAATTGGACTCTCCCTCCTGAGTGTTTCTACCAAGTCAATTATATGTGTGATTAACTAAAATCTATCCACCAAGATCTTACAGTTCAGAGTTTCCAGAATGAACTGACAGTAAACTGGTTTGTCTCTGGTCTTCGTCATTCTGAATTTCTGGTCACTGGTTTATCGTAGATCTAACTATTTCTGCATAAATAACTATTGCAGTGCCGGTCACAACTGAAGATATCACATGCACACTCAAATAATAAACGAGACTTGATGTCACCAATGGCAAGGTATTGTGTTGTAAATACTATATTTTGAATCCCAACTTAGTGAATAATATAATTGGATTGTAACTGATATCGTGTTTTTAATTTGAGTCTATCAAAAAAAGTGGATTGTAATTTATTTTTTATTTTATTTCAGCTTCTCAAAAGAAGCCAAACAACCTGCAGCAGTTGAGCATGCCCTTGCAGTTCAAACTATACAAGAAGGCGCCCAATTTGAAATCATGCCTCATGGGTAAAGAGATTTTGGGGTTCTTGAGAACAGATACTGAAGGTTGTGCAACCAATGAGGATGATGGATTAGAAGAATGCAAAAATGGTTGAAAGTGCGCTTTCTGAAGATAACAGTGGGGAATTGCCGATAGGAGGGTGCTAACGACGATGGGAGGGTGGTAACGTATTGGCGAAAGAGCAAATTTGATGTATGAATTTCTTTAGAGCTCTATTTCTCATTGCCCTAGGGCCTAGGCCTTGTAATTCAGTAGCTCATAGATTAGTAGCAGTTGGTCTAAATCGTAATAATTGGACCTGTTTTCTGGCAGGAAATTTGCATTTTACTGGAAGTCTATAGGGGTATTGTTAAAACTATGTAAGAACCACCTAGTGGTACCTTTGAAGCACATTGATTTAATTGAATTGTACTGGAAGTCTATCTATATATTTGTGTGATATTAATCACTTCTTAGTGCAAGTAAAATTGTGTCAATTTGTGTGCATGATGAGGATGTACTGCTTGAGCCAATATCATCCTAGATGTGATGGTAGTGTGTGATTTTCTAGAAAGATCTTCCCCTCATATGGATATATCTGAAAGAGTAATTAGGGGGAATACTCAATAGATTATTTAGGCATAGTCAGTGTACATATGTAGGCTAGGTGGGGAGTTATGGTAGACAGGCCCACGAACCCTATTACATTCTAACACTTCCCATAGTCTGAACTGGGAGCACTGCGAACATTAAGACTGGACCTAAACTCTATGAAAACTGATGTCGGCAGACCTTTGGTGAAGATGTCGGCATACTGGGACGTAGTGGGAACGTGTAGAACGCAGACTTCACCAAGGGCGACTCGCTCTCTGACAAAGTGCAGATCAATCTCAATATGCTTGGTTCGCTGATGCTGAACCGGGTTGGTGGAGAGGTAGACGGCACTGACATTATCACAATAAACCACGGTGGCACGGCGAATAGGATGATGAAGCTCTTGAAGCAGTTGTCGCAACCAAGAAGCCTCAGCAACACCATTTGCCACAGCTCGATACTCCGCCTCAGCACTGGACCTGGACACTGTAGGCTGACGTTTAGACGACCAGGAGATTAGATTGTCCCCGAGGAACACTGCATAGCCAGATGTAGACTTGCGTGTGTCAGGACATCCCGCCCAATCAACATCTGTGTTGACAGTCAGATCAGCTGGTAAGGTCCGGTGAAGATGGAGACCTAGGTCCAAAGTACCCTGAAGATAGCGCAGGATGCGCTTCATAGCGCCCTAGTGTGGCTCCCGAGGATCATGCATGTAGAGACAGACCTGTTGGACTGCATAGGCAATATCTGGACAAGTAAAAGTGAGATACTGAAGAGCACCAGCAATGCTGCGATAATGAGAGGGATCGGCGACAGCGACACCATCAGCAGAAAGCTTGGCATGAGTATCCACAGGGGTGCTGCACGGTTTGCAGTTAAGCATACCGGCACGCTGCAGAACATCCAACATATACTACCGCTATGAGAGAAACAAAATTCTGGCGCTGCACACTAACCCCAAGGAAGTGGTGGAGGGCGCCCATGTCTGTCATGGAGAATTCTTGGCGGAGAGCAGTGATGATCAGCTAAAGAAGACACATCGAGGAGGCAGTCAGAACAATATCATCAACATATAGGAGCAGGAAGGCCACATCGGAACCTTGGCAATAAATAAAAAGTGAAGTGTCGGACTTTGCCTCAATAAACCCAAGGGAGGTGATGTAGGAGGCAAACCGTCGATGCCAGGCACATGGAGCTTGCTTCAACCCATAAAGAGATTTGTTCAAACGAAAAACATGATCTGGTCTGCAGGTGTCGGATACCTGGAAACGGGGTACCCTAACCCAGGGATCAAGCACGCTAATGATCACTCTAATCCCCTGGAAAAATCTTCTTCCTCCTCTTGCTCCATCCCCGAAGCACACCTTGCTGGGTCGGCCCTCGAACGGGACTCGGCAGACCAGCCAGCGTACGAGGGTTCGAGGGGTGCCCGCCACCCCTCGAGTGACGGATACCCATGGAGCGAATGGTCCCCTTGATCGGAGCAGAGCCGGAGTGAACTCGCTTCCATATCCTTCCTAGCGACGATCGGACTCGTCGTCCGCCCTCGCCCTGCAGCCTTCCGCTGTGCAACGACCCTCGCACACCGTGGACTTACCACCCGGATTACCCTCAGCCGTACTCGAGGGGTACGCCCGACACGTACCCCCTCGAGTTACGGACAGGGGCTCGAGCGAACGAGCCCTCATGTGCCGGAAACCCCTCGAGTGAATGCATCCCTCGGGCGGAACCGAATCCGATACAGACTCGTCTCCATACCCCCGCAAGCAGAGATCGGCCTCGTCACCCGCCTCCGCCTCATCACTCTCCACTGCAGAACGGCCCCTGCGCCAAGACACCGAGAGCCTATCGATTGGATCACCCTCAGCCATGCTCGAGGAGTACGCCCGTCAGGTACCCCCTAGAGTCACGGACAGGGGCTCGAGCGAACGAACCCTCGAGCGTCCGATTACGGATAAGCATCAGGAGCATTTAACGCAGCGGCCAACCACCACCCACCACCTAACGACGTGGCTACACAGTGCCTCACAGTGGAAAAGTACCGTGGTCAAGTCCGGCTTTTACCGCCCATACCCGGCATGTCAGGGAACAACGCTCGACTGTTTCAACTGCCCCGGTCACTGTACCCTATCAGGCACCCCTCGAAGCGCAAAAGTCAACAAAGCGCCCGCGTTTCCTGCAAACCCACACCGTCAGGGGGCTCGAATGCCTCGACCCCCTCCCTCGAGCACGGCTGCAGCGACAACGGACAAGTCTTCATCAACTCCCGACGCGACCGCTGTCAAACCCGCACGACGCCCGTACGGATGCTGTCCATCTGCGACCCTGTCGCCACGGGAGCGCCGACATGACCGGGAAAGACAACCACCTTACCGTCGGCCATACTGCCACAGGAGCATCGACATGACCGAGAAGGACGATCGCCTCACCACCAACCCTGTCGCCACAGGAGCATCGACATGACTGGCGCCTAACCCGCAACGTCACCCGACGCAAGCACTAAATGTAATCTTGTGCCTCTCCTTTGCCTATAAAAGGGGACGCCAGGCCTTAGTTTCAGACATCTCGCGATCAGGCATCCATCTCGCATCAGTTCGTCGATCGGACAGCCAGATAGATCCATCGATCGAGCTACCACACCTCACTCGAGGCCCTCGAGACCCGCGCTCGAGACCCTCACACCGCTTGTATTCGCCCCTGTACAACCACTTCGGTGCAAGATAATACAAACCATCCTCCCCCCGCTGGACGTAGGGACTTCTTTTTCCCGAACCAGGATAAATCTTGTGTTCTTCTTGCATCACCATCCGGATTTGGGAGCACGCATTCACAAATTTACTTGTTGGTGTAACCCCCGGGGTACGAAACACCGACAGTTGGCGCGCCAGGTAGGGGGATTCGCGTGTCACACCGATTTCCCGTCACTCGTCCGGATGGCAGACTCTGTGGCTCCGCTCCCACGCGGCACGGTGCTCTGGTTTGGGAGCCTTGAGTTTGTGTCACACGGCCATGGCTACGACATGACTCTGCTCTTGACCAGGGATCCTAGTGGCGAGCGCGAGCGCTCTCATCGCTCCCAGCGAGCGGCTCACCGACCACACCATCACGCCTCCCCGCCGAGGCGGAGACGCGGCCGACGCCACCATCGTCATCATCGTTCTCACGCCCAGGCTGAGGCTCCTGCCCCAGCGGTCTCTCAGCTCCTCGCAGGCAACACGGTTCCCCTGGGAACCTCGTTTGGCCTACATTCAGAACCCGAGAGCGAGCCAGAGGAGCACATCAGCAACGACGACTTCGCCTTCGTCATGCGCACTGCGAGGGAGCCCGGCCAGGCCCCTCCCCCACGAGCGACGCTCCGCTGGGCGCCGCGTAACTTCCTCGCGCATGAGGTCTACGAGGCCCGCCGGCGGGTCCCGTTCGGCCTCGACAAAGCCGCTGCATCCTACGCCATCGCAGTCGAGTCGGCCATGAGCCCGCCAGAGGACCGCCCCGGCGCCCTCCTACGAGCCATCGCCGATTCGGACGTCGTCCGCCCGGCCTCTCAGGACTTAAGTTTCTTGAGAACCCCAGGGCCGACTGGATCCTTGCGGGGCCTATTCCCGCCGGGAGGGCCCATTGGCACGCTTCGCCAGCGGCTAGCGGAGGAGAGTCGCGGCCAGCCACCCATCTTCTACGGCGGCAACCCCGACTCCGACTCAGATCACTGGGATCCCACCCGAGAGTGCCTCCACCTCGACGGCAACGTCGAGTCTGACGCTTCCACCCACGACGCTGACGCTGAAGCCGCCGTCGGTGGCGGCGACAATGCCGCTGCGGATCGAGAGCCTCCCCTTGCGGCACAGAATGCCGAACGGGACGCCCAAGAGGCGCGGCTCGTCCAAGTCCACGAGATGGGGGCCAAGATGGACGAGGATCGGGAAGCGCTGCGCAAAATGGAGCAGATGCTCGAGCAAGAGCGAGCTCGAGCACCCGGCGGAGGGGCTCGAGGCAGAGCACGAGATGTATACCGGCAGCTCGCCGGGGATGAGGCGCCTGCTCTACCCCGCTTCACTCGAGCGAGCCAGAACATCGTCGCCGCCACCATGCTTCTTCAGCACATGCTAGCACCGTCCAACCCCGAAGCACAGCGGTACCTGGATCAAGTCCAGAACCTCCTCAAGACTGCCGCCGTCTAGCAGGCCGAGAGCTCAGCTTCGAGACGCCGGGGGGCCTCCTCGGGCCGACCCGTCGAGCCCCCTCGACGGGAACGAGAGGCCTCGGTTCACCAGCACCCCGCGGCTGGGGCCAAGAACAAGACACCTGTCAGGGACCGTGTCGTCGACAACCGTGGTCGGCAGGACGCCCGCCATGACATCAACGACAGCCGACGTCGTAAGACGGGCGACGCTGAGGCTCGAGGGTACAGCGCCCATCGGGGCGGGCGGTACGACAGCGACGAGGACCGTTGCCGCTCCCCGGAGCCGCCTGGGCCTCGAGTCTTCAGTCGGGAGATCCGTAGAACGATGCTGCCGACAGGGTTCCGACCTCCTAGTCACCTCACGAAGTACAGTGGTGAGACCCCGCCCGAGCTCTGGTTGGCCGACTTTCGTCTTGCCTGTCAGATGGGAGGAGCTCGAGATGATCACGCGATCATTCGACAGCTTCCCCTCTACATTTCTGACACGGAGAGGAGGTGGCTCGAGGAACTCCCGCCCGCACAGATCCAGGAGTGGCCCAACCTGGTGAAGATCTTTGAGGGAAACTTCAAAGGCACCTACGAGCGTACGGGCAATTCTTGGGAGCTGCGACGCATGAAGCAGAGGCCCATCGAGAGCCTCCGCGCATTCCAGAGGCGGTTCTCCAAGAAGCGCATGGAGCTCCCCCACGTGACCGACGAGGACGTCATCACCGCCTTCACCGCCGGCACTACCAACCGCCAGCTCGTTGCCAAGCTTGGGCGCAAATCACCCAAGAGCGCCGACGAGCTGATGGACATAGTCGCCAAGTACGCAGCCGGTGAGGAAGCGGTGGGGACCTTCTTCCCGGACGACCAAGGCAAGCAGCCCGGCGACGGGGCCGGGACCTCACGCCAAAGCGTGAAGCCGCAGACGAGGATGACCTCGTAGCCGCGGCGAGCGCAAGCGACCTCGGGGTCCCCCGGAGGGGGCGATTTTTGACAAGATGCTGGAAGAGCCCTGCCCTTACCACAAGGGAGGGGCCAAGCACAAGCTCAGAGACTGCCGCATGCTCCGGAACTTCTTCGACGAGATCAACGTCCCCAAGGGCAACGAGAAGAAGCCTGCCAGGAGGGACGACGATGGAGACAAGGGCGACGGCTGAGGGGACGACGAGTTCCCTCCAGTCCTTGACTGCTTCATGATCTATGGCGGCCACATGACACTGCTCACGCCTCGACGGCTCAAGAAGGAGCGCCGGGAAGTCTTCTCGGTCAAAGTTGCTACTCCGCACTACCTCCGTTGGTCTGAGACGCCGATCACTTTCGACAGGGACGACCATCCCGATCACGTCGTCAGCCCAGGAACCTACCCCCTCGTCGTCGACCCCATCATCATCAACACACGCCTATCGAAGGTGCTCATGGATGGCGGCAGCAGCCTCAACGTCATCTACATGGAGACCCTCGAGCTCATGGGCGTCAGACGACACCAGCTTCAGCCGAGCGCCGGAGGCTTCCAGGGGGTTGTGCCGGGCAGGAAGGCCCTGCCCATCGGCCGCATCGACCTCTCGGTTTGCTTTGGCACACCCACCAACTTCTGGAAGGAGACCCTCACCTTCGAGGTCGTCGACTTCCGCAGCTCCTACCACGCCATCATCGGGCGACCGGGATATGCCAAGTTCATGGTGGTCCCCAACTACACCTACCTCAAGCTGAAGATGCCCGGCCCCAAGGGGATCATCACCGTCAGCTCATCCTTCGAGCATGCTTACGGCTGCGACGTCGAGTGCGTCGAGTTCGGGGAGGCCCTCGAGGAATCAGCCCGGCTAACCACTACACTCGATGGCCTCACCGCAGAGGTCCCCGAGCCCAAGCGACACGCCGGCAGCTTCGAGCCCGCCGAGGACACGAAGAAGGTCCCCCTCGACCCAAGCTGCTCCGACGACAGGGCGTTGACGATCAGCGCCACCCTCGACGACAAATAGGAAGCAGTGCTCGTCGACTTTCTCAGCGCAAACGCCGACATGTTTGCGTGGAGTCCCTCGGACATGCCGGGCATACCGAGGGAAGTCGCCGAGCACGTCTTGGAAATCCGAGCCGGGTCTCGACCAGTGAAGCAACGCTTGCGCCGCTTTGACGAGGAGAAGCGCAAGATCGTTGGCGAGGAGGTAGACAAGCTTTTGAAGGCCGGATTCATCAAGGAGGTTCACCACCCCGAGTGGCTAGCTAATCCTGTATTAGTGAAAAAGAAAAATGGAAAAATGCGGATGTGTGTCGACTATACTAGCTTGAATAAAGCATGTCCCAAGGTTCCATTCCCTTTGCCATGAATCGATCAAATTGTTGACTCCACCGTGGGGGTGTGAGACCCTCTCCTTCCTCGACGCATATTTCGGCTATCATCAGATCAAGATGAAAGAGTCCGACCAGCTCACGACTTCTTTCATCACCCCGTTTGGCATGTTCTGCTACATTACCATGCCCTTCGGCCTTCGAAACGCCGGGGCAACGTATCAACGGTGCATGCAGCATGTTTTCGGGAAACACATAGGGGGAACTGTCGAGGCGTACGTCGATGACATCATAGTCAAATCCAAGAAGAGCGACGACCTCGTCCGTAACCTCGAAATCGCGTTCGGGTGCCTGCGAGCCAATAACATCAAGCTGAACCCCGAGAAATGTGTCTTTGGGGTGCCTCGAGGCATGCTCCTGGGCTACATCGTCTCTCAGCGTGGCATCGAAGCCAACCCAGGAAAAGTCTCGGCGGTCCTTCATGTAGAAGAGTGTAACTCTGCATTCTTCATTGATAGAAGGGGGTGAACCCCAAGTTACATATAGGCACTGTTGACGCAAAATCTGCAGCTCGCGCCAAGCACACAGCAAGCCGAATAAGCTGGCGTAACACGTGGCCCTGGCTTTCGAATTCCGGAGGCGTGCCAGTCAGTTTGCCTGAAAACTGACAAAGGGATAAAAACGTTTAGATCAAAACCTGGAACGTGCCGGGTGAAACCAGACAGTTCCATATTTACGGCGTTGAAGCCAATCTTGAAAGACATATAGGCTTAGAGGATTCTCCCACTTCAGATCGGCTATTCGGAAACCGAAGATCCCTCTGGCGAATCTGCTCAATTGTGATCTGCAGATTCAATTTCGGGATAAAGGATACTTTTATTTCGGAATTGACCATAGATACTCAATGTCTCCAGGTTATCCTAGCTCAATCCCCGCTTTTCCTCTTTGAAATCTTTGAAGCTTCATTCAGATCTATCGACGATCTCCAAACTGCGGACTAAGATCAAAATCCTCCGAACGAATTTTATCCCTTCTGAATACATTCGGCATTCTTTGTTATCACGTGTCTCCTTTTTGCAAGTCAGCTCCGTCTATTACGTTCCCTCTTGATCGAAGTCCAGCGGCATCACCACTTTACCGATTCTTCATTACTGACCAGCCTCTTGCTTATTTTGCCGAATGCCCTTTCGTCTTCTTATTGGGTCCACCTGTCATCTTCAGTACTTTGGAAACATACGCGCGTCATAATTGCTTCATCTGCCGACTCACCTTTCAACGCACTCCTCGATGGCCCCTTTAAACTCTCCTCACTCTGTTTCGGCCAACGTTTTCCAGACTGCCTTGTTTTAATCTTAGAGCCCAAAGAACACCCTTTCCTCTTCTTACTCATCATCCAATCCAGCCTAGAAAATGTCCTCTGTGAGCAGTAGGCAAAATTCCGAGCTTGGTGCATCCAGCACCTCTAAGAGGAGGTTATTTTCTTCTTATTCCATTTTATGATAATGCAATCCCCGAGGCACGCCTTGGTGCGGTGGCAGGCCGTGTCGACGAGGTGGCCTCCCATGGCGTTCGCCTGGGCGTTGCTACGGGTCTCGTTGCCATGTCGACGCACACCGGCACTGACTATTCCAGGATGCCGGTTGGTTTCGCCAACAGCAACCCAGAAGACATCGATGACATTGACGCCTCCATTGATCGTCTTGATGGCCATGGTGCTGCCATTGCCGATTCCATTCATCCCCAGTCTGTTTTGAACAGGCTCTTCCAGTAGTTTGTACTAGGGATTTATGGAATTTCGGCAATAAAACTTATCTTTTGTGATCTTGCATGAACTCCTGATGTAATATATTTTGTGCTAAGGGCAATACATTCAGTACTGGCCATTTTTCTTTTCCTCTAATGTCTTTGTTAATTTCCCTCTAAAGACGATTTCTTCCCGAACATCGGCTGTTTGGCAATTCAATATATCAATCACCGATCGATTTCAATACTGGGATGATACCTCTTCAAATATCTTCCATTTATAGCAGAAGCAAATCCTTCTCCCAATAATGTCTTCAAAATATAAGCATTTCCAGGCACACATCTAACCACTCTGAAAGGACCTTCCCAATTTGGAGACCATTTGCCGAATGCTGCATATTTGGTTCCAATCGGCAATAGCGCTTTCCAAACCAAGTCTCCTTCTCTCTCTCCATCCAAGAGATCAGGAATGAGGTAGAGATAATTACCCAGTCTTCCCAGTTCTTTATTCAATGGATAATCATTAATTCGGCAATATCTCTTTCCAGGAGAAAATAACTTCATCACCCAGCTACTCATTTCCTTTGGATGATCTTGTTGCCGAACAAGCAGAGGAAATTTCTTCTAATCAGGCTTTATCAAAAGAAACCCAGGCAAAACTAAAGGAAATCTTCTCCTTTCTGCACAAAGACACTGAGACCAGACAGTTCCATATTTACGGCATTGAAGCCAATCTTGAAAGACATATAGCTACGGACAAGCTATCTGGAGAAAAGGGAATCAATCGAATCAACCAACACAACAAACCGGCCATGCGCCACCTATCGAGTCCCTAGTCGAGTCGTCGAGTCCTTCGAGAGGAGCCATCGATCCGTCGACCTCCGTAAGTACCGGCAACCTTGTAAGATATCTGACCTGAGCAATTCTTTTGCTGCTTGTTCTTTTCTTCTTTATAGCCGAAGGGGCAGTTAGAGAAGATGTTTTCCTCTTGGCAGAAAGTGGTGCAGCAAGAATTGGATCCAGACTGGCAGGCCTGGACATTATTTGAGCCAAAGAAGGAGAGTGATGCCCCAGAATAGGTATTGGGCCTGCAATGTTATATACAATTGCTCTGGCCAGAGGGGCAGGGACCGTGTCCTGCGGAGTAACAGAGTCAAAAGTCGATGAAAGAGAGTGTTATTGGAAAAACAGATGGATTATAAGCATATTTACCTCTGAATTCGGCTGATAACCAGGCATTAACTCAAGGCAAAGAGGGTGAACTGGTGCATTGAAGATATGATCATGGAATTCTTGCCACCAAAGGGTGAAGGAAGGATGAATGAGTGCTGTTGGCACAAAGGGATCGAGTTGATAGATGGCTGCACAGCACTTGTAATCAAAGACCCTTCTTGTTTCTGTGGAGTCTTTGATGATCTGCCTCGGCTTGAGGAATTCATGGAGAAATAATCTTGGGGGCACTTGGCCACACCCTAGTTGCCTGGCAACTATGTTCGGCTGGTAATACTCATATGAACTTTGAACCAGCCTTCCTCCACAAAATTCGGCTGGTAAGATGCAAGGCCGAATGAAAGTGTTAAAAATTGCTGTGGATTCTGTATCTATGCATCCAGTCTCGAAGCTGAATTCACAAGGGAAAGTGAGATTGTCATTGTCCATGTATGGGAACCAGAGGGGATTGGCAAAGCCTTTGAAGAAAAGTTCAAACAGTTCTCCAATGCTCTTGTTGATAGCAATAGTGGAGGCTGCTTCCCCATAGGTTTGACAGCCTTTGGTGCTCTGGGCTTCTGCTTCCTGGTAATTGACCGAGGGGAAATGTCGGCTGTTGAGGTCAATGGAGACAATTTGGTGCATGTACAATTGCAGCCACATCTGGACGAACCACCAGGGACCATTGACGCAGGAAATTTTCTTGTTGGTGTGCATCTGATAAATGGTCTGATGGAGCATGTGATAGACACTTCCCAGGAGATATTTCCCGAGAGGGATAAGTGTGCCTGCAGCCAGGTCTTCGGCCATTACTATGTGATTCAGAGTTGGCTCATTGGCTTTACCACAGAAAACAAATCTGCACAGCCACATATTCAGAAAGGCCCTGTATTCAACGTCAGTCAGAGGACCATCATGCATGTAAGTCTGGATGTATCTCTTATAGCCGACTCCAGTCTTCACCCCTGTCTGTTTGGAAGAACCTTTGTACCTGTATGGGTGTGTTATCCCTGTGATGTTCAGGCCGGTTATCATGTAGACATCGGCCAGGGTTGGAGTCATTGGTCCGTGACCAAAGAGAAAAGCATTCATGCCATTGGACCAGAAGTGACAAGCTGCAATCAGGAGATTTTCATTCTTGGGTGTTTCGGCTAGAGATAGCTCCAAGCAGTGAGAAATACGAAGACTGTCCCAATTCTGTGTCTGAGGACTTTTATCTTCAAGAATCCTTTTGTACCAGTTTCTCCAGCCAGCGATTGGGGGCAGAGGCCAGTTCTTGAATGCATCTTGCCATTCGTGAGGTCTCATCAGAGAAGTTTTGAAAGGAATCCTCTGAGACTCGGCCGCAATAATTTCGGAGGGATCTGGATTCCCTGAGGGGCCGAGGAAGAAAGATGCGGATTGTTCTTCAGTGGGGGTCAAGATTTCGGTGGCCAGAGCCTATCAAGGGCAGAGGAAGAGCAAATCGGAGATTCAAAATGCAGCTCGAAAAGAGTAATGCCGAATGTGATTGAGGGAAACAAAACTTACTTGAAGAATTTGATCCTGGTTCGCCATTTGAAGATTGGAGCTTGAAGGATTCGACGAACTAGGGTTTGAATTTGGAAAGCGCACTCTGAGGATTTGGAAACGGAAAACGGATGTCGAGCAGATTCAGCCTGGAAATGTTGGGGATTCCTGGTCAATTCCGAGATAAAAGTATCCTTTATCCCGAAATTGAAGGGGCATGTGTTAACACCAAAAATTAGCACCAGGAAGAGGCTGACATGTGGGCCGGATTTGGTAGAAGGATGCCATTCGGCTAAGGGGCTTTCTCTGAAGTATTCGGCAATAACGCTCTGCGGTCGGGAACGCGTCGTCATTCGGCAGAGGCATAGTTCCGCAGGCAAAAGCGGTAGCATTCGGGAAGGCGTGATGACGTGGAAAAACATAAGGAAAAGGCCGGTTCGAACAAGGAACGCAATATGGGCACGAAGATTCGTCATTTATTTTTAGAAACAAGTATTGTAGTCGTGTCCGACTAGGAGTTGTATCAAGACTTGGGTATAAATATAAACCCATGGCAGCTGTAAAAATCAATCAATCAACACAACAAACCGGCCATGCGCCACCTATCGAGTCCTTAGTCGAGTCGTCGAGTCCTTCGAGAGGAGCCATCGATCCGTCGACCTCCGTAAGTACCGGCAACCTTGTATCATGCTTAGTATCATGCGGTGGATTTAAGCGGAAAATATGTTAAGAGGATAAAGTGGTGGAATTTTACCAATCACTGAAGCATCGGCAAGTTCCGTGCTAATGGCCAATTGTTGTGATTTGGCCTGAAATCATAAAGGAACAGAAATGAGCAGAATGAAATTAGCATTTTACTCGAGGAAGGAGATATCTGACCTGAGCAATTCTTTTGCTGCTTGTTCTTTTCTTCTTTATAGCCGAAGGGGCAGTTAGAGAAGATGTTTTCCTCTTGGCAGAAGGTGGTGCAGCAAGAATTGGATCCAGACTGGCAGGCCTGGACATCAGTTGAGCCAAAGTAGGAGATTGGTGCCCCAAAGCAGATATTGGGCCTGCAGCTTTGTACAAGATCGCTCTGGCAAGAGGGGCAGGGACTGTGTCCTGCAGAATAACAGAATCAAAAGTCGATGAAAGAGGATGTTATTGGAAAAACAGATGGATTATAAGCATATTTACCTCTGAATTCGGCTGATAGTCAGGCATCAAATCAAGACAGAGAGGGTGAACTGGCACATTGGAGATATGATCATGGAGTTCTTGCCACCAAAGAATAAAAGAAGGATGAGCAAGTGCTGTTGGCACAAAAGGTTCGATCTGGTAGATGGATGCACAACATTTGTAATAAAAAATTCTTCTTGTTTCTGTGGAGTCTTTGATGATCTGCCTCGGCTTGAGGAATTCATGGAGAAATAATCTTGGGGGCACTTGGCCACATCCTAATTGCCTGGCTACTATATTCGGCTGGTAATATTCATATGAACTTTGAACCAGCCTTCCTCCACAAAATTCGGCTGGTAAGATGCAAGGCCGAATGAAAGCGTTAAAAATTGCTGTGGACTCTGCATCTATGCATCCAGTCTCGAAGCTGAATTCACAAGGGAAAGTGAGATTGTCATTGTCCATGTATGGGAACCAGAGGGGATTGGCAAAGCCTTTGAAGAAAAGTTCAAACAGTTCTCCAATGCTCTTGTTGATAGCAATAGTGGAGGCTGCTTCCCCATAGGTTTGACAGCCTTTGGTGCTCTGGGCTTCTGCTTCCTGGTAATTGACCGAGGGGAAATGTCGGCTGTTGAGGTCAATGGAGACAATTTGGTGCATGTACAATTGCAGCCACATCTGGACGAACCACCAGGGACCATTGACGCAGGAAATTTTCTTGTTGGTGTGCATCTGATAAATGGTCTGATGGAGCATGTGATAGACACTTCCCAGGAGATATTTCCCGAGAGGGATAAGTGTGCCTGCAGCCAGGTCTTCGGCCATTACTATGTGATTCAGAGTTGGCTCATTGGCTTTACCACAGAAAACAAATCTGCACAGCCACATATTCAGAAAGGCCCTGTATTCAACGTCAGTCAGAGGACCATCATGCATGTAAGTCTGGATGTATCTCTTATAGCCGACTCCAGTCTTCACCCCTGTCTGTTTGGAAGAACCTTTGTACCTGTATGGGTGTGTAATCCCTGTGATGTTCAGGCCGGTTATCATGTAGACATCGGCCAGGGTTGGAGTCATTGGTCCGTGACCAAAGAGAAAAGCATTCATGCCATTGGACCAGAAGTGACAAGCTGCAATCAGGAGATTTTCATTCTTGGGTGTTTCGGCTAGAGATAGCTCCAAGCAGTGAGAAATACGAAGACTGTCCCAATTCTGCGTCTGAGGGCTTTTATCTTCAAGAATCCTTTTGTACCAGTTTCTCCAGCCAGCGATTGGGGGCAGAGGCCAGTTCTTGAATGCATCTTGCCATTCGTGAGGTCTCATCAGAGAAGTTTTGAAAGGAATCCTCTGAGACTCGGCCGCAATAATTTCGGAGGGATCTGGATTCCCTGAGGGGCCGAGAAAGAAAGATACGGATTGTTCTTCGGTGGGGGTCAAAATTTCGGTGGCCAGAGCCTATCAAGGGCAAAGGAAGAGCAAATCGGAGATTTAAAATGCAGCTCGAAAAGAGTAATGCCGAATGTGATTGAGGGAAACAAAACTTACTTGAAGAATTTGATCCTGGTTCGCCATTTGAAGATTGGAGCTTGAAGGATTCGACGAACTAGGGTTTGAATTTGGAAAGCGCACTCTGAGGATTTGGAAACGGAAAACGGATGTCGAGCAGATTCAGCCTGGAAATGTTGGGGATTCCTGGTCAATTCCGAGATAAAAGTATCCTTTATCCCGAAATTGAAGGGGCATGTGTTAACACCAAAAATTAGCACCAGGAAGAGGCTGACATGTGGGCCGGATTTGGTAGAAGGATGCCATTCGGCTAAGGGGCTTTCTCTGAAGCATTCGGCAAAGACACTCTGCGGTCGGGAACGCGTCGCCATTCGGCTAAGGGGTTTTCTCCTGTCTCTTATACACATCTAGATGTGTATAAGAGACAGG
>OAMR01000760.1:356163-426006 GCA_900205405.1 Echinochloa crus-galli
TATTCGGGAACCGAAGATTTTTCCGGCGAATTTGTCTCCTTCATGTATCAAAAATCCCAGAAACTCTCCAGCCGAAACTCCAAAAGCACCCTTGTTCGGGTTCATTTTAAGCCCATGCTTCCTTGTGCATTCTAGAGTTTTCCTTATGTCAGCCAAATGGGACTCATGATCCAATGACTTGATCACTACATCATCAATATATATTTCCATCAACACTGGGATAATACCTTTTCAAATATCTTCCATTTATAGCAGAAGCAAATTCTTCTCCCAATAATGTCTTCAAAATATATGCATTTCCAGGCACACATCTAACCACTCTGAAAGGACCTTCCCAATTTGGAGACCATTTGCCGAATGCTGCATATTTGGTTCCAATCGGCAATAGCATGGGTTTGTATTTATACCCAGGTCTTGATACAACTCCTAGTCGGACATGACTACAATACTTGCCTCCAAAAATAAACGATGAATCTTCGCGTCCATATCGCATTTCTTGTTCGAACCGGCCTTTTCCTTATATTGATCCACGTCATCATGTCTTCTCGAATGTTACCATTTTTCGCCTGCGGAATAATGCCTCTGCCGAATGATGACGCGTTCCCGACCGCAGAGTGCCTTTGCCGAATGCTTCAGAGAAATCCCCTTAGCCGAATGGCATCCTTCCACCAAATTCGGCCCACATGTCAGCCTCTTCCTGGTGCTAATTTTTGGTGTTAACACATGCCCCTTCAATTTCGGGATAAAGGATACCTTTATTTCGGAATTGACCAGGAATCCTCAACATCTCCAGGCTGAATCTGCTTGACATCCGTTCTCCGTTTCCAAATCCTCAGAGTGCGTTTTCAAACTCAAACCCTAGTTCGTCGAATCCTTCAAGCTCCAATCTTCAAATGACGAACCAAGATCTTGTCCTCCAGGTAAGCTTTCAATCCCTCAATCATATTCGGCATTACTTTTCCCGAGCTGCATTTTGAATCTCCGATTCGCTCTTCCTCTGCCCTTGATAGGCTCTGGCCACCGAAATCTTGACCCCCACCGAAGAACAATCCGCATCTTTCTTCCTCGGCCCCTCAGGGAATCCAGATCCCTCCGAAATTATTGCGGCCGAGTCGCAGAGGATTCCTTTCCCATGAGTGGCAAGACGCCTTCAAGAACTGGCCTTTGCTCCCAATCGCTGGCTGGAGAAACTGGTACAAAAGGATTCTTGAAGATAAAAGTCCTCAGACACAGAATTGGGACAGTCTTCGTATTTCTCACTGCTTGGAGCTATCTCTAGCCGAAACACCCAAGAATGAAAATCTCCTGATTGCAGCTTGTCACTTCTGGTCCAATGGCATGAATGCTTTCCTTTTTGGTCACGGACCAATGACTCCAACCCTGGCCGATGTCTACATGATAACCGGCCTGAACATCACAGGGATAACACATCCATACAGGTACAAAGGTTCTTCCAAACAGACAGGGGTGAAGACTGGAGTCGGCTATAAGAGATACATCCAGACTTACATGCATGATGGTCCTCTGACTGACGTTGAATACAGGGCCTTTCTGAATATGTGGCTGTGCAGATTTGTTTTCTGTGGTAAAGCCAATGAGCCAACTCTGAATCACATAGTAATGGCCGAAGACCTGGCTGCAGGCACACTTATCCCTCTCGGGAAATATCTCCTGGGAAGTGTCTATCACATGCTCCATCAGACCATTTATCAGATGCACACCAACAAGAAAATTTCCTGCGTCAATGGTCCCTGGTGGTTCGTCCAGATGTGGCTGCAATTGTACATGCACCAAATTGTCTCCATTGACCTCAACAGCCGACATTTCCCCTCGGTCAATTACCAGGAAGCAGAAGCCCAGAGCACCAAAGGCTGTCAAACCTATGGGGAAGCAGCCTCCACTATTGCTATCAACAAGAGCATTGGAGAACTGTTTGAACTTTTCTTCAAAGGCTTTGCCAATCCCCTCTGGTTCCCATACATGGACAATGACAATCTCACTTTCCCTTGTGAATTCAGCTTCGAGACTGGATGCATAGATACAGAATCCACAGCAATTTTTAACACTTTCATTCGGCCTTGCATCTTACCAGCCGAATTCTGTGGAGGAAGGCTGGTTCAAAGTTCATATGAATATTACCAGCCGAATATAGTAGCCAGGCAATTAGGATGTGGCCAAGTGCCCCCAAGATTATTTCTCCATGAACTCCTCAAGCCTAGGCAGATCATCAAAGACTCCACAGAAACAAGAAGGATTTTTGATTACAAGTGTTGTGCAGCCATCTACCAGATCGAACCTTTCGTGCCAACAGCACTTGCTCATCCTTCTTTTATTCTTTGGTGGCAAGAACTCCATGATCATATCTTCAATGTGCCAGTCCACCCTCTCTGCCTCTGGCTCCCTTATATGGATAATGACAACCTCATTCTCCCTTGTGAGTTCAGCTTTGAGATCGGATGCATAGATGCAGAGTCCTCAGCAATTTTTAACACTTTCATTCGGCCTTGCATCTTACCAGCCGAATTCTGTGGAGGAAGGCTGGTTCAAAGTTCATATGAATATTACCAGCCGAATATAGTAGCCAGGCAATTAGGATGTGGCCAAGTGCCCCCAAGATTATTTCTCCATGAACTCCTCAAGCCTAGGCAGATCATCAAAGATTCCACAGAAACAAGAAGAATTTTTGATTACAAATGTTGTGCATCCATTTATCAGATTGAACCTTTTGTGCCAACAGCACTTGCTCATCCTTCTTTTATTCTTTGGTGGCAAGAACTTCATGATCATATCTTTTCAATGTGCCGGTCCATCCTCTCTGCCTTGAGTTAATGCCCGACTATCAGCCGAATTCAGAGGTAAATGTGCCTACAATCCATCTGTTTTTCTAATAACATCCTCTTTCATCGACTTTTAACCTTGTTATCTTGCAGGAAATAGTCCCTGCCCCTCTGGTCAGAGCGATCTTGTACAAAGCTGCAGGCCCAATATCTGCTTTGGGGCACCAATCTCCTACCTTGGCTCAACTGATGTCCAGGCCTGCCAGTCTGGATCCAATTCTTGCTGCACCACCTTCTGCCAAGAGGAAAACATCTTCTCTAACTGCCCCTTCGGCTATAAAGAAGAAAAGAATAAGCAGCAAAAGAATCGCTCAGGTCAGATATCTCCTTCTTCGAGTAAAATGTTAATTCTATTCTGCTCACTTTTAATCCTTTATGATCCCAGGCCAAATCACAACAATTGGCCATTAGCACAGAGCCTGCCGATGCTTCAGTGACTGGTAACATTCCTCACTATTTTATCTTTAAAGTTTCCCTCCATCGGCATTGATTCTTTTTCAGTCTCAGAACAAATCTCATTGGATCCAATCTTGGAGAGCTCTTCTTCTCATCAAGAACCAGCTTCAGCTTCACCTGATGTTCCTCAGCCAGAAACCTCTTCCCCACCAAAAGATCTTCCAAGCTCTCCTCAGCATGACATACAAGAATCTTTGCCTGAGCTCGAGCTGCCCTCTCTCTCCATCCAAGAGATCAGGAATGAGGTAGAGATAATTACCCAGTCTTCCCAGTTCTTTATTCAATGGATAATCATTAATTCGGCAATATTCCTTTCCAGGAGAAAATAACTTCATCACAGAGGTGGTAGCCGGGAGGTGGTGACAGCCCTTTCGGGTTCATTTTAAGCCCATGCTTCCTGGTGCATTCTAGAGTTTTCCTTATGTCAGCCAAATGGGACTCATGATCGAATGACTTGATTACTACATCATCAATATATATTTCCACAATCTTGCCGATCAACTCATGAAAAATATAATTCATAGCCCTTTGATAAGTTGCACCGGCATTTTTCAATCCAAAGGTCATGACAACCCATTCAAACAACCCTATGTGTCCAGGACATCTGAAAGCTGTCTTTACTATATCTTCTAATGCCATAAAAATTTGATTGTATCCTGCATTACCATCCATGAAACTGAGCACTTTGTATCCAGCAGCAGCATCAACCAACGAATCAGCAATAGGCATTGGATATCCATCCATGGGTGTAGCTCTGTTCAGATCTCTAAAATCTATGCAAACCCTCATTTTTCCATTTTTCTTATAGACAGGAACGATATTAGAGATCCAATCCGCGTATTTACATGGCCGAATGAAATTTGCATCTAGTAATCTTTCAATCTCTTTTTTCACATCGGCCAACACTTCTTCCTTGTAGATTTTTCGGGGTGGTTGCTTGTAAGGTCTGTATCCAGGTTTGATTGGCAACCGATGCTCAACAATAGAACGGTCTAGACCAGGCATCTCCGAATAATCCCAAGCAAAGCAGTCCTTGTATTCTTTTAACAATGTCACCAACTTTTCTTTGAAAACCGAATCCAAGTTAGCACTGATAAATGTCGGCCTTGGCTTGTCACCATCTCCAATATCCACCTCTTCTAGTTTATCGGCCGACACAAATCCACGTCCTAATTTTCCATCAGTTCCATCAATTGGATTCTCCATCAAAAATTACTATGAGAGCCGACTGCTTCGATCGGCTGTTGATCACTGCTGGCTGGTGCAACAGGACCTTCTCCCCAGTCTTTGCCTGAGAAACAATCTATGCCTTGATATTCCCAGAAAGCTGGTTCCATATTTGCTACGCTTATCGAATCATCTGCTTGAACAACCTCCACCTCATCATCTATCCACTGAATGAGCTGTTGATGCATGGTTGATGGGATACAGCAATTTGCATGAATCCAATCTCTTCCAAGCAGCAAACTATATGCCCCTTTGCCCTCAATGACAAAGAAAGTCGTAAGCAGAGTCTTGGACCCAATCATCAGATCAACATGTACGCATCCCTTGGTGTCCGAAGGATTTCCAGCAAAATCATTAAGGACTATGCTTGTTGGTGTCAAATCTCCAGGGCCCATACCAAGCTTCCTGAATGTGGTATATGGCATTACATTGACAGCAGCTCCTCCATCGACAAACATCTTGGTCAATGGTTTGCCATTAACATATCCCTTCAAGTACAGTGGCTTCATGTGCCGATTCTGGGTTGGCTTCTCAAAAACAGCTTGTTTGTTCAACATCAATTGTGCCATTAACCCAAATCGTTCGGCATCATCTATATCGGGCAATATCTCCTCCTGTACAATTTGGTTAGCTGGAGCCATGAATTCATTCGGCAGAAAACATACCATACACGTAGGAGCCGAATGACCATGTTCGTCAGGCTTGTCTTTCGGGAGCCATATTGATTTCACCTTAGGCCTTGCCTGCTTCAATTCCCGATTCCTCAGGCGCTGTACTCTTCTCTTCTGGCTCTTCCTCAAACCAGGTGGGCACCATTGTCCTTCTTGCCAAACATAAGCATGATCTTCTTCTTCTTCATGATCAACCCACCTGTAATCAGCATGCCTCTTTCTTGGTTGATCATTAAAACGCCGATCATCACTAGGATGCATCCTGCCAATTCTTTCATGGACAGATCGGCGATTGACATCATTGTGCCTATACTCAACATATCCATCGTTGCATTCGGGACAATTATCCCACGTGGGAAGCTTTAAGCCTTCGTTCCAACAGTGCCTGAAGAAAGCACATCCCCAATGAGCACGTTCTTGTTTTCGGATAAATTCCTCTTGTTCTTCCCTGTGCCTTTCTTCTTCATGTCTTCTTTTCTCCTCCTCATACTTACGCCTTTGAAAACGCTCCTTTTCTTGCTGACGCTGCCACTTGTTGAGGAGAATGCGTGTAGTCACCCTTGGGTTAGAGGATTCTCCTACTTCAGATCGGCTATTTGGAAACCGAAGATCCCTCTGGCGAATCTGCTCAATTGTGATCTGCCGAGTGGGATCAACTGAACCATCCTGTCTTGCCTTCCTTGAGGTTAAAACTTTCAATCTTCCCTTTTCTCCAGATGGAACAGCATTCACCATGTTAACCGAGAACCCGATCATATTCTGAGGGAAAGGGTTACTGTCCAGTTTCATCTTGTTGTCGAATTTCAGATGTCCTTCCTGGATAGCTTTCTGAATCCTCATCCTAAAGACTCTGCAATCATTAATGGAATGAGAATTTCTATCATGAAACCCACAGTACCTTTTGTCTTTGACTCCATCAGGCCGAAGCATGGAATGCCCTTCTGGCAATTTGATTCGGCCTTCTTTCACCAGGAACTCAAACAATTTGTCTGCCTTAGTTACATCAAAATCATATGTTCCTTTCATCTGCTTGATCCACCTTTGAGCCATTGTAACTGGTTCTTTGCTCCATACTATCTCTGCCGCAGCCACTTCCTCGTCATCCTCGTATTCATCTTCTTGATCTGCCCTTTCGAGGAACTGGTTATAGATATCAGCTATATCATTGTGTTTAGCAAATCTAGCGTCTTTCTTAAAGCCATATGCTTGATTGCTCATCAATGCTAATCTCTGTGACAGCTGGCCAAGATCATCAAATTCCATCCCGAATAACTTCTCCCGAATGGCAGGCAACATACCAGCAACAGCCATTCCGGCCAACTGATCATCAGGTATGTTCAGAGAAAAGCACATGCCCTTAATCTCTCTGAATCTTCTGAGAAACTCTGTAGGTGTCTCATTATTCCTTTGCCTCAAGCTGGTTAGATCAACCAACTTCTTTTCTGTACTACCGGTATAGTAATGAGCATGGAATTTCTGCTCTAGATCTTTCCACGTGCAAATTGACTGAGCAGGCAAAGAAGCAAACCATGTAAAAGCTGATCCTGTCAACGACAGAGGAAAGTATCTGATTCTAAAGGCCTCATCTGCCGAAGCTTCTCCAAGCTGCATCAAATATCGAGCTATATGTTCCACAGTACTCGTATCATCTTGTCTTGAAAATTTAGTAAATTCTGTGGGGATCTTGACTCGATTCGGCAGTGACACTCTTTGGTACCACTCTGGAAAGGGAGACGAATACATGTATCCCTGATTCTTGGGCTTCAGACCGAATTGATTTTGCAGTACTTCGGTCATCTTCTGCACCATGAGATCGATATTTGAATCTTGATTCCCCGGTCTTCCAGCGGGCATCCCTGCATTACCAACATACCCGGGATTTGGGAGAGCGTCAATAGCATTGTAGTCCAGGAACTCCGAGTATCCATTCCCATATAAATCTCTCTGCAATCTATTATTCAAAGGGGATATCTTGTAAGCAGAGGCAGGCGGATTCCCTGTGGTGCCGAATGCCATATCACCGTATGTGCGAGTTTTCGGCAGTGCAGGCTGAGGATCTTGCCGAATCGGTTGACCATTTGCATCTTTAGTACCAGAAGCTCCAGTTTCATCAGAATATCTCTTCCTGTACAATTTGGTTAGCTGGAGCCATGAATTCATTCGGCAAAAAACATACCATACACGCAGGAGCCGAATGACCATGTTCGTCAGGCTTGTCTTTCGGGAGCCATATTGATTTCACCTTAGGCCTTGCCTGCTTCAATTCCCGATTCCTCAAGCGCTGCACTCTTCTCTTCTGGCTCTTCCTCAAACCAGGTGGACACCATTGTCCTTATTGCCAATCATAAGCATGATCTTCCTCTTCTTCATGATCAACCCACCTGCAGTCAGCATGCCTCTTTCTTGGTTGATCATCAAAACGCCGATCATCATTAGGATGCATCCTGCCGATCCTCTCATGAACAAATCGGCGATTGACATTCTTGTGCCTATACCCAACATATTCATCATTGCATTCGGGACAATTATCCCACGTGGGAAGCTTTAAGCCTTCGTTCCAACAGTGCCTGAAGAAAGCACATCCCCAATGAGCACGTTCTTGTTTTCGGATAAATTCCTCTTGTTCCTCCCTATATCTTTCTTCTTCATGTCTTCTTTTCTCCTCCTCATACTTACGCCTTTGAAAACGCTCCTTTTCTTGCTGACGCTGCCACTTGTTGAGGAGAATGCGTGTAGTAACTCTAGGCTTAGAGGATTCTCCTACTTCAAATCGGCTATTCGGAAACCGAAGATCTTTCTGGCGAATCTGCTCAATTGCGATCTGTCGAGTGGGATCAACTGAACCATCTTGTCTTGCCTTCCTTGAGGTTAAAACTTTCAATCTTCCCTTTTCTCCAGATGGAACAGCATTCACCATGTTAACCGAGAACCCGATCATATTCTGAGGGAAAGGATTACTGTCCAGTTTCATTTTATTGTCGAATTTCAGATGTCCTTCCTGGATAGCTTTCTGAATCCTCATCCTAAAGACTCTGCAATCATTAATGGAATGAGAATTTCTATCATGAAACCCACAATACCTTTTGTCTTTCACTCCATCAGGCCGAAGCATGGAGTGCCCTTCTGGCAATTTGATTCGGCCCTCTTTCACCAGGAACTCAAACAATTTGTCTGCCTTAGTTACATCAAAATCATATGTTCCCTTCACCTGCTTGATCCATCTTTGAGCCATCGTAACTGGTTCTTTGCTCCATACTATCTCTGCCGCAGCCACTTCCTCGTCATCCTCGTATTCATCTTCTTGATCTGCCCTTTCGAGGAACTGGTTATAGATATCAGCTATATCATTGTGTTTAGCAAATCTAGCGTCTTTCTTAAAGCCATATGCTTGATTGCTCATCAATGCCAATCTCTGAGACAGCTGGCCAAGATCATCAAATTCCATCCCGAATAACTTCTCCCGAATGGCAGGCAACATACCAGCAACAGCCATTCCGGCCAACTGATCATCAGGTATGTTCAGAGAAAAGCACATGCCCTTAATCTCTCTGAATCTTCTGAGAAACTCTGTAGGTGTCTCATTATTCCTTTGCCTCAAGCTGGTTAGATCAACCAACTTCTTTTCTGTACTACCAGTATAGTAATGAGCATGGAATTTCTGTTCTAAATCTTTCCACGTGCAAATTGACTGAGCAGGCAAAGAAGCAAACCATGTAAAAGCTGATCCTGTCAACGACAGAGGAAAGTATCTGATTCTAAAGGCCTCATCTGCCGAAGCTTCTCCAAGCTGCATCAAATATCGAGCTATATGTTCCACAGTACTAGTGTCATCCTGTCCCGAAAATTTAGTAAATTCTGTGGGGATCTTGACTCGATTCGGCAATGACACTCTTTGGTACCACTCTGGAAAGGGAGACGAATACATGTATCCCTGATTCTTGGGCTTCAGACCGAATTGATTTTGCAGTACTTCGGTCATCTTCTGCACCATGAGATCGACATTTGGATCTTGATTCCCCGGTCTTCCAGCGGGCATCCCTGCAGTACCAACATATCCGGGATTTGGGAGAGCGTCAATAGCATTGTAGTCCAGGAACTCCGAGTATCCATTCCCATATAAATCCCTCTGCAATCTATTATTCAAAGGGGATATCTTGTAAGCAGAGGCAGGCGGATTCCCTGTGGTGCCGAATGCCATATCACCGTATGTGCGAGTTTTCGGCAGTGCAGGCTGAGGATCTTGCCGAATCGGTTGACCATTTGTATCTTTAGTACCAGAAGCTCCAGTTTCATCAGCATTCCCTTTACCATGTGGTTTCTGAACTGGTGCTTGAACATTGAAGTATGTCGGGCCACCCAATTGCCCATGTATCTGCTCAAAGGATTTGTCCACATGTTGACCAAAAATGCTTACCATTATATGCCGAAAGCTGTTCAAGAACGCAGCATTATGATTGGTCATTGCTTCCCCCAAAGCTTTGTATAACAAGCCCGAAAATCTCTCCCTCTCATATTTCGGGGCACCATTCGGCAATCGGTGAAAAGCATGTAAGAATCACACTGCCGAACGCACAGCATCAGCATGACGTAAGATCGGTCTTTAAATAAACAAAGAAAAACAGGTATATCCTTGACCGATTAACGAAGACAGACATGATATGAGAATGAATAAAGGGTGAAACATGATCATAAATTCGCAGTAAACAAGGAATGCATAGGCCGAAAGCAGCACCCGTCAAGCATGATAACAAACAAGTTAATCCACCGCATGATACAACTCGTTTGAGGCCACACCACCAATCAGATTAGATCAATCCACCGCATGATACAATCTAATCGTGAAAGGCTAAAAGCATTCATTGCCCAATGCAAACCCACGAACACACGTTCACTCGAGAGAGCACTGCCGAATGCGGCTGTTTAGCCGAATCGGGGTCCATGGCGAAGGAACAAGCCTGATCGATAAAGATAGATCTATCAGATCGAATCGAATTCTAATCCACCGGATGATTAGCTCTAAGACGACCCAAAAACCTGCATCTACCGCATGATACCCGGTTCTGTCAAGATCTACACGATACCGACAAGCTCGAACCCGCGACACGTGGCAACCTAGATCGGTTTCGGTTTCGGCTATGAGAGGATAAATCGTCGCATCGTAAAGCAAAGCCGACTCTAGCCGATCTAGATTGGGCAAAGGTGTGTTGCATGAATTAAGCACAGAGTAAAAACGAAGCAACACGGGGTAACTTAATGAATCTGTTAGATCTTGCCGAAATCTAACAGAGCCGATAACTTGGTCCATACTAGATCTTAGCCCACCGCATGGCTCATGACCTAACAGAGGAACCTTCTTGAGACCACAACTTAAATCCACCGGATGATACTAAGCATGGTAACAAGACTACTTGCATCAAAGCTTAAATCCACCGCATGATACTAAGCATGATACAAGGTTGCCGGTACTTACGGAGGTCGACGGATCGATGGCTCCTCTCGAAGGACTCGACGACTCGACTAGGGACTCGATAGGTGGCGCGTGGCCGGTTTGTTGTGTTGGTTGATTTGATTGATTGTCCTTACAATTGCCATGGGTTTGTATTTATACCCAGGTCTTGATACAACTCCTAGTCGGACACGACTACAATACTTGCCTCCAAAAATAAATGATGAATCTTCGCGTCCATATCGCATTTCTTGTTCGAACCGGCCTTTTCCTTATATTGATCCACGTCATCATGTCTTCTCGAATGTTACCGTTTTTCGCCTGCGGAATAATGCCTCTGCCGAATGATGACGCGTTCCCGACCGCAGAGTGCCTTTGCCGAATGCTTCAGAGAAATCCCCTTAGCCGAATGGCATCCTTCCACCAAATTCGGCCCACATGTCAGCCTCTTCATGGTGCTAATTTTTGGTGTTAACAGGCACAGGGTGCCAAACCCTAACCCTAATGGGTCTTGCCCTACATGGGCCAGCCTGGGCTGGAGGCCCACACACACACTCCAACATCCCCCCGCAGTCACAACGGGGCGAACACACAATGAGACTGGAAAAGAACAAAGCCGCAAGCGATGTCATCCCCCCGCAGTCGCAACCGTGTCGCCGACGTTATGGCTGGAGCGAAGAAGTGAAGGATAGCCTTTTTTGTGCCGAAGTAGCCGAGGTTGAGGTCGTCATGGTCAAAGCCAAGGTAGAAGTTGCCGAGTCGAGGTGGCAGCGAAGACGGTCGAAGACGTAGTCGCAACACCGAGCTGTCGTGGCCGTGGAACGGTGAGCCGAGCCATGCGGCGGCAGGGGCGCCAGGCGATGGTAGCGCACCCAGTTACCTCGGAGACCGCGCTCAGAGCAGGGGTGGCGGAGAAGTCGAGGCCCGCGCTCAGATAAGGGGTGGCGGAGGGGAAGAAGTGGGGTGGCGGCATTCCTGCCCGCGCTCGTAGAAGTCCCGTGCTTAGAGCAGGGGTGGCGGGGAGGGGGGCGTTGTCCACGGTAGACGGCGAAGGGCGTGGACTCCGGACGGAGAGCTTGCTTGACGATGACCGGCGGCGGGTGGCGCGACCGCCTGGAAAGGCGGTGGCACCGGCGGTGAAGGCAGACCACGAGCGGCGCCGCTGCAGCCTGGAGGGCGCAGCAGCGGCCTCGTCCTCAGGGGTGTCGATGAAGACGACAAACGGCAGGGCGACACACTGGAAATGAAAGGAAACAGAGCAGAACAGCAACAGAACAGCAGCAGAACAGCAGTGATGGCGACCGGTGCAGTGGAGGTCGTGCGCCCCGCGCCGTGGCCGCCCGTGGCCGGGCCGTGGGGGGGCCTCGATGCTGAGCCCCCGCTCGGAGGGGGCGGAGAGGTCGTGCGCCCCGAGCCGTGGCTGCCCGTGGCCGGGCCGTGAGGGGGCCTCGATGCTGAGCCCCCGCGCATACTCGACGTTAGGGCCGGGTAGCCTGAGGGAGTGGGGCGAAGGGTCGGAGGGGGCCTCGATGCGGAGCCCCCGCTCGGAGGGGGCGGAGAGGCCCCAGGGGCAGCAGCGCCGGAGACACCAGTGGCACTGCTGGCAGCAACCCGGGGTGACGAGTCCCCAGGGGCAGCAGTGCCGGTGGTGGCCTCGGTGGCCGGAGTACCTGCAGTCACAGCTCTTGGCCATATGGGCAAAGAGGAATCATCAACATCGTTCAAAAACTCAAGTGTGTTAGGATCCTGAGGGGTGGTGGACATCTCAGAGAATGGAAACAAAGTCTCGTCGAACACAACATGACGAGAGACAATGATCCGGTTGGAATGAAGGTCAAGACAGAGGTATCCTTTGTGATCGGAGGAGTACCCGACGAAAACACACAGGGAGGAGCGAGGTGATAATTTATGTGGAGCTGTGGACGAGAGGCTGGGATAGTAGGCACAGCCGAAAACCCGAAGATGGGTATAGGAAGGCTGAGTGCCATAAAGGGCAAAGAAAGGAGTGCGGCCGTCTAGAGTTTTGGTTGGGTGACGATTTATCAGGTAGGTGGCGGTGTGAAGAGTGTTTGCCCAATAAGCCGGAGGCGCCTGCGCCCACGCCTGGCTGTGGCGGCGGCGGTGCTTGGGGTGGGGGAGGACCGGATCCGTCCCTGGCGGCTCCCTAGCGCTGAGGATGGGAGAGCAAGGTCTGCTGCTGCTGCTTTATTGACTCGACGACGATGAGGGCGGCGGCTCAATAGCGGCCGGCGCCGAACCAGGGGCGATGCCCCCGGCGGAGAGGTGGCTCTCCCCGGGGGTGCACTGGAGGCAGCGGAGGAGGGGTGGTCGGCCTGGATCGAGCTAGGTCTCTGATACCATGTAGAAGAGTGTAACTCTGCATTCTTCATTGATAGAAGGGGGTGAACCCCAAGTTACATATAGGCACAGGGTGCCAAACCCTAACCCTAATGGGCCTTGCCCTACATGGGCCGGCCTAGGCTGGAGGCCCACACACACACTCCAACACTTCGAATGGCCCCGATTCGCGATTTAAAAGGCGTACAGAAATTGACGGGCTGCCTCTCGGCCCTCAGCCGCTTCATCGCGCGTCTAGGGGAGAAGGCGCTGCCCCTATATCGCCTCCGGAAGAAATCCGAGCATTTCGCGTGGACCGCGGAAGCAGAGGAGGCCCTCGAAAGGCTTAAGGCAATGCTGACCTCTGCGCCCATCCTCGTCCCGCCTCGACCTGCCACCTCGACGGAGCCCGCCGAACCCCTCCTCCTTTACGTAGCCGCAAGCACCCAGGTGGTCAGCGCGGCCCTCGTCGTCGAACGACAAGAGGAGGGACATGCGCTGCCCGTGCAGCGGCTGGTGTACTTCGTCATCGAGGTGCTCTCGGAAACAAAGATCCGATATCCGCAGATCCAAAAGCTGCTATATGCAATTGTCCTTACGCGACGAAAGCTGCAACACTACTTCCTCAGCCATCCGGTCACCGTGGTATCCTCTTTCCCTCTGGGAGAGATCATCCAAAATCGGGAGGCCGCTGGAACAGTCGCAAAGTGGTCAGTTGAGCTCATGGGCAAGACCATCACTTATGCACCGCGTAAGGCCATCAAATCGCAAGTCCTGGCGGACTTTATCGCCGAGTGGACCGACACCCAACTACCGCCGGTGCAAATCCAGTCCGAGCTGTGGACAATGTACTTCGATGGGTCCCTCATGAAGACTGGAGCGGGCGCGGGCTTGCTCTTCGTCTCGCCACTCGGAGTACACTTGCGCTACGTCATCCACCTCCACTTCGCCGCCTCCAACAACGTTGCAGAATACGAGGCCCTCGTCAACGGTCTATGCATCGCCCTCAAGCTTGGGGTCCGGCGCCTCGATGTTCGGGGAGATTCGCAGCTCGTCGTCGACAAAGTCATGAAGGCCTCGAGCTGCCATGACCCCAAGATGGAAGCCTACTGCAATGAGGTGCGCAAGTTGAAGGACAAGTTCCACGGCCTCGAGATCAACCACATTGCACGGCGCTACAACGAGGCGGCAGATGAGCTCGCCAAGATAGCTTCTTCTCGGGGGACTGTCCCGCCGGACGTCTTCTCGAGGGACCTTTTCGAGCCATCTGTCAAAATCGACTCGGGGGCTGGGCCGGTCCCAACTGGTATGCCTCCCTTGACCGACGCCTCCTCGAAAGGGGCAGAGGTCATGGAGGTTGAAGTTTCCCCCTCGACGTCGAATCGCATACCCGATTGGCGCACGCCCTTCCTCGACTTCCTAGTTCGAGGTGAGCTGCCAGAAGATCGTGATGTGGCGCGGCGGATCGCTCGACGCTCCAAATCATACGTCCTCTATGGAGACGACAAGGAGCTCTACAGCCGGAGCCCCACAGGCATCCTCCAACGCTGCATCCCCATCGAAGAAGGCCGAAGGCTTCTCCATGAAATGCACTCGGGGGCTTGCGGCCATCACGCGGCCCCAAGGACGCTCGTGGGCAATGCCTTTCGTCAAGGATTTTACTGGCCGACTGCCGTCTCCGACGCCATCGACATCGTCTGCTCTTGCGAGGGGTGCCAGTTCTATGCAAAGCAAACCCACCTTCCGGCTCACGCCCTGCAGATGATCCCCCTCACATGGCCGTTCGCGGTCTGGGGCCTCGACCTCGTAGGGCCCCTCAAGAGGACGACAGGGGGATACACTCACCTGCTCGTGGCAGTTGACAAGTTCACCAAGTGGATCGAGGCCAAACCCATTGGCAACATCTGCTCCGAGCGGGCCGTCGAGTTCTTCACCGACATCATTCATCGCTTCAGGATCCCGAATGTCATCATCACTGACAATGGCACCCAGTTCACTGGCAAGAAGTTCCTGGACTTCTGCGACCAAAACCACATCCGTGTGAATTGGTCCGCAGTCGCCTATCCTCGAACTAACGGCCAGGTCGAACGCGCCAACGGCATGATCCTCCAAGGCCTCAAGCCAAGAATTTTCAATCGGTTGAAGAAATATGGTAAGAAATGGGCCGCGGAGCTACCCTCGGTCCTATGGAGCTTAAGGACTACGCCTAGCCGAGCCACAGGGTTCACCCCATTTTTTCTGGTCTACGGAGCCGAGGCTGTCCTCCCCACCGACCTCGAATACGGGTCCCCTCGACTCAAGGCATATAACGAGCAGTCGAATGAGGTGGCCCTCGCCAACGCCAAAGATCAACTCGAGGAAGCTCGAGACATGGCCCTGCTAAGGTCCGCACGATACCAGCAACAGCTTCGACGCTACCACAACAAGCACGTGCGCAAGAGGGACCTCCAAGTCGGCGACCTCGTACTCCGACGACGGCAAAGTAACAAAGGGCGCCACAAGCTAACCCCACCGTGGGAGGGACCATACACCGTAGCTGAGGTGCTCAAGCCCAGAACGTACAAGCTTTCGAACGGCAAGGGCGAGACCTTCACCAACGCGTGGAACATCGAACAGCTACATCGCTTTTACCCCTAGGGCCTCGAGGCCTTGTACTTTTTCGCAATCTGTACAGAATTTTGCATCATGAATGAAAAGCACTTTTCGTTTCACAAAAACAAAAGTCACCTTTTTCATTTATGTGCATGAGGTAGCCTCGACTCTGTATACCAGAGTCAAGCCTCCCTCGGGGGCTGGCAGGGGGGAACCCCCTCACGTCCCTAAAAATCGCATGTTTTTTCGAAACTCGACACTCTCGTCTCGACCCATGCATCGAACACGCTAATCGCGCTAAGTTGTAAACGCCTCGAACTTTCTAAGGGTCGCGGGATGTCGAGCTGAGGGCCCTTCTATGCCTCTGGGCTACGAAGCCCTCACTCGCTCCCCCCCTCGGGGAAGTTCGGGTCTGTGTCAATAACTTAGTCGAAACAGCTAAGCTAATCGCGCTAAGCTGTCAACGCCTCGAACTTTCTAAGGGTCGTGGGATGCCGAGCCGAGGGTCCTTCTACGCCTCTGAAGTACGAAGCCCTCACTCGCTCCCCCCCTCGAGGAAGTTCGGGTCTGCGTTGAAAGCTTAGTCGAAACAGCTAAAATCGATCGGCAAAAGGGAAGGACAAGCACGAGAATAAAACACAAACATTCATGCATAACTTTTTTGGCCGCCAAGGCAACAGGTTCTTGCAAAAACCTAATTATTTATCCGGGCCCAGCCCAGATCTGGCACGCAGGCCTCGAGCTTCGCCCGGACCGTCATCGCCGCCACCATCGCCGCAGAACGTACAAGCTTTCGAACGGCAAGGGCGAGACCCCCACCAACGCATGAAACGTTGACCAGATACGCCGTTTCTACCCTTAGGGCACCAATGCCCTCGTACATTCTCGCATGTTTTGTACATTTTCGCATGACAATCATAACGAGTACTTTCGATTATATGTTCAAGCTTGTTATTTTACATGCAAGAGGTGGCCTCGACCCTGTCTCGCCAGAGTCGAGCCTCCCTCGGGGGCTAACGAAGGGAACCCCCTAAGCTCCTGAAAAAAACATTTCAAAAATTCGAGCGTCACCTTTCGCTTCACGACCAAGTTGAAAACGCCTCGAACTCCCTAGGGGTCGAGGGCTGCCGAGCCGGAGCTCTCCTACGCCTCCGGGCTACGGTACCTCCACTCGCTCCCTCCCTCGAGGGATAGGAGCCTGCGTCGAACGCTTGGTCGAAAAGCAAAAGTCGCACGGTCAAATCTCGTGCGCCTCTTCTTTCTCGCGCCTCGACACGCTTCGCGATTAAGTAGAAAACGCCTCGAACTCCCTAAAGGGTCGAGGGCTGTCGAGCCGGAGCTCTCCTACGCCTCCGGGCTATGGTACCTCCACTCGCTCCCCCCTTCGAGGGATACAGGCCTGCGTCGAACACTTAGTCAAAGAGGCAGTGTCTAGGAGAAAGAAAGCAGAGAAGGCTCGAATGAAAAACAACAAATTGCATTACGATAGATGCATAAATACTCAAGAAGGCTTCCGAAGCCACATTGAATATAAGTTACAAAAACTAACTTATTACATGGGCATCTTCGCTCAGCCTCCCTACAGGCCCGCTCCGTCACCACCCTCCTCGACAAGGAGCCATGGAAGCAGCGGCGGCACGGATCCGATCGGTGGACACGGCGGCGGCGGCAACGGCACAAATCTCCTCGGCAGATGGACGACCGAGAAGATTCCCAATTGCAATTTCTTGCTCTGAATTTCTGTCCTCACGCGTGCAGGAAAGCAGGAATTCGAGAGGGTGCCAAAGGTGGGGATGATTTCTCCACTACTGCACCGTTTAAGCTTCCTCCTCAAAAGGTAGGTCTAACGGTAAGAAAAATAAGCGTCATTTATCGGCGGAACCTTCCAGGAGAAGGTAAGCGGGCTCCAGCCCTATAACAAGCCTCGAGGGAGCTTAGGCTGAGCCTCGATCAGGGTTCGACAGCCGCCCTCGAGCGCCCAACCCCGAGGTGACTACGGGGGAGCCAACACGAGGCCGGCAACGCTCCAGCCTGACGAAGCTCGGGTGCTCGACCGTGTCCCGCACCCCTCAACAACAGAGGGTCAAAAATCCCCCATCACCTACCGGCGAACTCTCCCAGGAGAAGGTACGTGGGCTCCGGCCCTACAACAAATCTCGAGGGAGCGAAGGCTGACCCTCGAACGGGTTCGACAGCTGCCCTCGGGTACCCAAGTCAGGGACCCTCACGGGAGGCCACCACGAGGCATAGCTCGAGAACGAAATCTCGAGACCCCCTTGAGCGTATCCAAGGCATGGACCGTAAGGATCGTCGCGGAATCCCCTCGAAGGGAGGCATCGAGCCACCGGCTCCTAACAAATGGAGCCGGTATCCTGACATCCTCGGGTCCTGCTTTAATGAGACCGCCTCCGGGCCACCAGTCGACCCTCCTCGAAGAGGGCACGAGCTCTCACTTGGATTAACCGCTACTAGCTCACCGAGAACGTCGAGGCTCGCCCATACGAGGGTAGCACAACGCATCTCACCTCACACCCCGATCGAAAGGGATCATGAGTCATGCGCTGAATCGACATCACCCCGACCACATGACGCTCGGGGGCTGGGAAGAATCAAGCGCCCCTCGACGAAAGAGGGTTCGATAAACCTTGGAAGCTCGATTGATCGAGGCACCCCTTCCAACACACTGACAAAAGCCCTCAGAGGGGTGTAACCCACCTGTAGGGGGATGGACCCCCTATACCCTCACGGCTATACTTTGGGCTACTCGGTAGATGGCCCAGAGTTTGCACACGATGGAGTCTGGTCCATCACCGACCAGGCTGGTGGGCTGGACAAACCAGCGGCGCCTCTCCAGCCCGATTGGAGAGAACCCTTTATCAAATACCTGAATGACCACCTTGTTCTGGAGGACAAGATTGCCGCCCAACAGTTGGTCCGACGAGCCAAATCATATGCTATGATCAATGGCGAGTTGATGCGCAAGGGATCCAGGTCCGTGATTTACCAGAAGTCCTAGAACGCATCTTTCTCTAGCGCACATACCTGGAGATATCTTCTTCTGGCATAGCTCCATCATAGCTCTCGAGTACTAGGGATCTAGACATTGTAATACATGTACCTGGTATTCGATCAACAACGAGAAGCAGGACGTAGGGTATTACGCTTCCGAGCGGCCTGAACCTGGGTAAAGATCCTTGTCTGGGGCTTTTTGTTCTGTTTCTCACATCTGGTTCGAGGTCTCTGTGTTTCCCTTACAGCAAACTCCTACCGTGGGGTTCCCCGTGGTAGACCGCCGGTTATATTTAATCGACAGTTGGCGCGCCAGGTAGGGGCCAAGCGCTTTGATCAATCAGCAAGCCAGATGGTTTCGTTCCCTAATTCCATGAAGTTCGAGGCCGGTATCATGCTCATGGTTGGATCTATCTCCTGGACCACCAGCATAACCGCGCCCCTCATGATCACGGGAGCATCAGGGTCGGTCTCTGCACCCCCTACACTACAGCCGGTCTCAGCATCGTCCGCTGTTCCTTCGGTCTCAGCACCGTCCTTGCAACAGGTTCCAACACCTGCTCTGCACAGATCCATACCGTCCTCGATGATCGGGATGACTGCATCTGCTCCTCCACGACAGCTTCCACGCTATCAGAAGAGGAGACCTGTCACCAATTCAGATCTGATCGACTTGATTGATCAGCAGGGACATGGTCTGGTTGAGATTATGGATCTCGTGGAGGGTGCTCAGTACCAACTCCACCGAGAACTAGATCTCTCGGATTTTACCCCTGTTCGATCTCGACGAGATCGGAACCATCGCACTCGACAGACAGATCCAAGTCATCAAGCAGCTTCGGGTCGAGTCAATGTCCACCAGACCAGGAACTCTCAGATCCGGCGCAGGCCGACTGGTCCGGTCAACAATCCCCGACGCTCAGATCTATCTCGGCGTCAAGCTCCTGTGCCACAGAGGACACCGGGGTTTGGTCGCCGACCAGCTCGATTTAACCCAGTCTCGCACAGGAGTCGGATTCCACCACCCGTGAGATTGGATCAGTTCATCGAAGCTCGGAGGAACTACCAATCTCCCCCTCGATCCAGTCGAAGGGTCGAGTTCGGTCTAACCCAGCGTCAGGAATCCCGAGCACAACCGAGAGCCCCTGCTCCAGAAGGTCCGGTTGAACCCGCTAGGCATGGTCGGTTTTTTCCCTTCGGGCTCGACAACGCCGCTACCTCGTATGCGAGAGGCATCCGAGAACGCGAAGATGGCACTCTCGTCATTGACGCGGTTCCCGAAAACCCTGCTCACGAGGTCAGCATGAGGCCCAACGACGAAGCCATGGTCAAGACTCCCGACTAGGAGTGTCCTCGACACCCTGGCAAAAGTCACACCATGAGTGAATGTCGGGCCCTAGCCAGGCACAGACCTGCTCACATCGTCAACATGGTGGTGATCAAAGAATTAGATCCCGTCCACCAAGATCATAGTCCACTTTCTACAGTGTTAGATCTGCTTGTTCAGACTGATGAAACACCGATTGTGTCCTTCAACTGCTCGGACTATGATCTCTTTGATTATAGTTTCGACAGCAGGCATCAAATCTCTATCGCTCCAGTGACTCCCGAGCACTCAATGGAGGTCGATGTATGTCCCGAGCACTCCCGAGCACTCTTTCAACTGCTCGGACTATGATTTCTCCGATCAGACTGGTCCAACACCAGATCTTGATCCCGCTGCAAACTTCTTAGCAGCACTACTCAGCAATACGACAGCTGGGGTCGAGTCAACTCCCCCTGACCAACAGGTAGATGATAGAGGTTCAGAGCCAGCCCAACCAGCGGCGCCTCTCCAGCCCGATTGGAGAGAACCCTTTATCAAATACCTGAATGACCACCTTGTTCTGGAGGACAAGATTGCCGCCCAACAGTTGGTCCGACGAGCCAAATCATATGCTATGATCAATGGCGAGTTGATGCGCAAGGGATCCAGGTCCGTGATTTACCAGAAGTATATAACCCGGCAATTCAGGTCTGATTGCGTTGATTGATCAGCAGGGACGTGGTCTGGTCGAGACTATGGATCTCGTGGAGGATGCTCGGCATCAACTCCATAGAGAACTAGATCTCTTGGATTTTACCCCTGTTCGATCTCGACGAAATCGAAAATGTGGAGGGTTTGGAACTTCTGAAGGATATTCACGCTGGCACCTTCAGGTTTGGCATCCCAAACACCATTATTACCGACTTGGGTTCGCAGTTCACAAGCGAAGCATTCTTCGACTTTTGCGATAGCAATTGCATTAAAGTCAAGTATGTGTCTGTTGCACACCCACGGGCTAACGGTCAGGTCGAGTGCGCCAATGGGATGATCCTCGAAGCCTTAAGAAAACGGGTATACCAGGAAGACAAGAAACTCATACCTGGTCGGTGGTTCACCGAACTACCCGCAGTGGTCTGGGGACTCCGCACCCAGCCCAGTCGTAACACTGGCGTATCACCATACTTCATGGTATACGGCTCCGAAGCTGTTCTACCAATGGAGGTCGCTTTTCAGTCTCCCCGGGTGGCCTACTACGATGAAGAAGTCTCCAACGAAGCTCGAGAAGTAGACCTCGTTGCCAAGGAAGAAGAGACTTTAGATTCATGTGCTCGGACGGCCAAATACTTGGAAACCGTGCGTCGATACTACAACCGTAACGTCCGAGGACGGCTATTCGTGGTCGGCGACTACGTGTTGCGACGAAAACAAAAGGCAGGTGGGCTTCACAAGCTCTCTCCACGCTGGGATTAAAGCCGTCACACGGCCTACATCCTACCGGTTGGAGACACTAACAGGAGTCGAAGAGCCGAACTCGTGGCATATTGAGCACCTTATACGCTTCTATCCATAGAAGTCAAAGATATGTACCTCATCCTCCTCTTTGTTATCTTTTCAGATTAACAACAGTGTTCAGATCCTATTCTCTTTCCTAGCTGCAATGTTTTTTCATACAAAATATTGCATAACCTGTCATAACATGCACCCTGCATAAGTCACATGTAAATCTTGTTTCCTGCTCGCCGAGAACGGTTTGATAAGGCACTGTGTCACGGTCCTCTTACGATGTGCTACAGCTCCGCGCTATATGGTACTAGGAGATCCGGCAGCTGCTCCATATGGTTACTTAGGATTGGACCTAGTGCATTCTGGCGTACCGCGTTGTTCACTAGTACATCCCTTCGTCAGCTAACAGGGCTAACTGCTTCGAGGGTGGGGAGCAAAACTTACTTGTCGACATAAGTTTTTCTAACGTGGTTTTCTTGCATTTGGATATGCTTTTTAACCGTTAAAAGCATTAGCACAAAACTTTTTCTTTTTCTTTTTTCCTAACGTGGTTTTCTTGCATTTGGATATGCTTTTTAACCGCTAAAAACATTAGAAGACATGTCTGCATACACCATTAAAACGTGTTTCCCGAGCACCTTGTGCTCGGCACAACCTTTACAACATTGTTTATATACAAACTCTATTCTTGGTTATTTATACTCCGTCTCCTTCCTCTGCAGGATCTTCCAAGAAGACCATATCTTCAACCAGCAGCTTTGCAGCGGCAGCAGACGTCTCTCGGAGTTCTTCGGCGGCTTCTTCGCCGAGCTCCGGAGCAATCCCCTGGGCAACCGTGGTCGGTTGCACCTCCGGGTATCGCGAGCGAACCACTGCAAGAGTAGTGGACACTGCGTACTCCGCAGCACTGGCTACGAACTTCTTGGCAGCTGGCCAGAGTCTTCGACACTGGTCGGCCACAAGCACGTCCTTGCCCACGGGGTCCGAGGGGTACGGCTCTTCAGGAAAGATTGCCCTCAACATTGGCTTGATGTAGCCAGTAAGGGTATCTATCTTTTCTTGAAGCGCAGTACAGGTGTCTTGCAAAAGACCCACCTGTGCTTTGCGCCTTTCCCTCATCTCTGCATACAACAACACATGGTGGTTGGCATATCCTGGTCCATCTAGTATGCTGCAGACATTCACATGATCACAGAATCATACTACTTACTGGTTAGCTCGGCAATTTCCTTGCTAGCCGCCTTGATCTGCTCTTTGGCTGCTTTTGTTCGCTCTTCGAGGGAGGTTTTGGCGTGGGCAAGCTCCTTGATTTGGCATTTGAGCTCTATGCAAATAAACAAGCATGTGAGTGCCCGGCGTTTATCGAGAGGTATAAGCAATGGATGGAGAATTACCGCTTTCTCTGATCTTCCATTCTGCCGCCTTTGTTCGCCACCCCTCAACCTCCTGCTCGAGCTGATTCTCCCGACTAATGTATACTTCCGCCTGTGCTTCGAGCCCTGCTTTGGCTTGGCGGAGTTGTTGGACCTCTTTTCCTGAAGCACCAGTACAGGTATCTCGCAAAAGACCCACCTGTGCTATGCGCCTTTCCCCCGTCTCTGCATGCAAACAACACATGGTGGTTGGCATATCTTGGTTTGTCCAGTATGCTGCAGACAAATCACATGATCACAGAATCATATTACTTACCGGTTAGCTCGGCAATTTCCTTGCTAGCCGCCTTGATCTGCTCTTTGGCTGCTTTTGTTCGCTCTTCGAGGGAGGTTTTGGCGTGGGCAAGCTCCTTGATTTGGCATTTGAGCTCTATGCAAATAAACAAGCATGTGAGTGCCCGGCGTTTATCGAGAGGTATAAGCAATGGATGGAGAATTACCGCTTTCTCTGATCTTCCATTCTGCCGCCTTTGTTCGCCACCCCTCAACCTCCTGCTCGAGCTGATTCTCCCGACTAATGTATACTTCCGCCTGTGCTTCGAGCCCTGCTTTGGCTTGGCGGAGTTGTTGGACCTCTTCCCACACTGGCCCGAACTTTTCAAGGGTTCGAGCCTGTTGCAGGTTTGCATCTTTCAGAGACTATGCCAAAGGGAAAGATGTGTCAGCACAGGTTTTATTCACTCAGATTGGGAAAACCCAAGCATTGCGTACCTTGATGCGGTCCTGTAGCAGGTTTATTGCATCCTGAACACCTTCATCGAGTTTGGTGTTCGGGATCTCCTCATACGTCTGTACCTCATTTTGACCCAGCTGGCGCGTAATGTTTACATGCTGCTGGGGGAGGTCAGACTCTGGAAGACGAGGCTCATGTGGGATATCCTCCAGCTGCGGCTCTAGTGCGGACGCAGCTGTTTGATTTCCCTTGTCAGAGTGGAGCGGCCTATCAATTTGAGGCGATTGGGGCACCTGATATGGTACCACCGCCCTTTTCTGTGGCTCCGCCTGCTCTGCAGTCGGCCTTCGTTCTTCCTGCACCTCGACACCGCTTGCATCCGCCCTTCCTACAGCGGGTCCTTCGCTAATCGGAGTCGGTGACGCTGCTGGTGTCGGTGCAGTGCTTGTGGCAGAGGAGCTCTGGGTGGCAGTTGCCCTGGCACTGTTGTTCACCCAGATTATAAGCACATAACACAAAATGCTACACCTTGTTCAAACAAGTGATCAGCAAACTTACGATCTAAAGCCACCCCGGAACTTGGGGACTCCCCTATTCTCGGGCTGCCGCTGTCCCTCCTTCGAGACTTCTTGTGTTGTGGCCCCTGGCGTTGCTGGGGACTCTGTCTCCCGACGTTCGATGGTTTGCAGTGCGGGAGCTTCTTGCGGCCTCGGCGGTGGTGGTGGTGGTGTTGTTCCTCGGCGGGGAGCTTGCCCGATTGAGGTAGTGATCGGCGTTGGCGTGGTGTTCCCTGGCATGTCTTTAGCAACTGTCGGTGATGTTCGAGACCCTCCCTGTCCGGAGGCTCGAGCTCGACGTTGTTCTGCCAGGGTCTCGTAACCCGACGAGTCCGAGGACTCGCGGATCACTACCTTGCGTTTCTTGCTCTCCCCAGCCTCGCTGCTACCAATGCTCAATTTTCCACCGGTGCGTAGTTCTTTTCTCTTCAAGCCACCGGTGGACATTGGTGCTTTTCCTGTGCTCGGCCGCCGGTCACTAGTCCTAGCCAACTCTACATTGCTGTCTTCAGCCAACGAGTCCTGGGGACTGGTTCGAGCCCTCCGATGGTCGCTTATTTGGCATTAACCTTGTGGCCATGCTTCAACAGGAACGGTTGAAACATAACCCTTTCGGTCCTGTGTGCACAATTGTTACACAGTCAGATCAATTACATACACATCTCACAAGTGTTTCCTCATAACAGTCATAAATTGGTAGTGACATACCTCTGGTGGTGGATTCTTAATGCTGAATGCTGATTGACGGTTCTCTGGGTAGCTGGTGTCTGGGTTGAATTTTTCAAATAGACTTCCCATCTTGGCGTTCACCCAGCTCCCTTTCGCAGCTTCTCTGGTTTCCCGGGCAGGGTCTCCGTGGCCCATGTACTTGTACAGGAAGTTGACTCGTTCCTTGCATGGCTGCACCCTCCGGGATAACCAGTGTCCTGCTACTAAAGCTCCGTTAACTGTTCTGTTATCAATCAGCTCTAGCAGTTCTCGGACCTGTCCCATCTCATTGCCTGATGGACCAGCAGACCAGTTTGGATTGGCTTCTGGGATCTGCTGGACGTCGCATGGCACCCTCCGTCCCTATACATTCTGGCTCAGGTAGAACCATCGCTTGTTCCAGTTCTTGGAGGCGGATTGGTGTTTACTTCCGATCCAGGTTGACGCCATCCCGTCCCGGAGTCGGAGGTAGCACCCTCCGGCAATCTGGGACCCCCCGGTCTCGACCCCCTTCTTCCGGAGTATGAAGAGGTGGCGGAACAGATTGAAGTGGGGGGCAATTCCCAGAAACATCTTGCAAAACGCGACAAAAAGCAAGATCTGGAGGATGGAGTTGGGATCGAGATTGCAAATTGAAATTGCCCACCAGATGCACAGGTCTCGAAGAAACCCGTGCACCGGCATCCCCAATCCACGAGGAACATAGTCCTCAAAAACAACGATTTCCCCATCCTCCAGTCGGGGAACATCTTCACCTCGAGGGGCTCGCCATACCCCCATGTGCGCAGGAGGCAGAAATCCTTCGTCCGCGAGGGCCTGCAGTGACTCCTGGGTGGACTCCGATTCCACCCATTGCGCTCCGCGCGGCGCCGCTTCGGTTCCCCTTGCTGTCTTCTTCGTTCCCCTCCTTGCCATCTTGCTTAACGGTGGTGGTAGTGCGGATGAGAAGAACTGGATCTATTGCTCCTTGACTCCGATTGGGTCAATGACACTACGATTCGTGGCAATGCGGGAGGCGGTGGTTGGTGCTCGGGGTCGATTGGTGGCGGCTTTTCGTGTTCTGAGTTCTTTTGGTTCTCAGTAGGCTCGAGGAAGATGAAGTGTTGTTTGCGTGCCAATGGCTGCGGTGTGGAACCTTTCCCACTCAGTGGCGGCGGGTATTTATACTATTCGGGTGTTGTCCTTTTGACTTCTAGGGTTGGTCCACTTTCCTTAAGTGGACTCACATGGGACCAAATGGGCCGACGCTTGATGGGCTTTCTTCCTTATTCCCATGTGTTTTCAAATCATAAGATTTTCAATTTTATGGTTTCCCCTATTCATGTCATTTGGCCCTGGATGGTTTCTATTTCTGTTTTGCATGATCTTGGGGATTATCTATTGTTCTCGGGTCTGGTTCAGAATATTTTTTGATTAATCCAGCTTTGGTTGTGATGCTTGGGGACTGTTCTGGTTATAGTTTTTTCGACTTTTTTCTTCAAAAAAGTTTGATACAGTTTTTCGGCTTTTTTCTTCAAAAAGTTCGATCCAACATATCCTATCTTCCATCGAACTTGGGGACTACGTGGGCCCATGTCACCTCGCGGTGACTTAGGGCCTATATTTTCGTTTTTCTCCCTTTCATGGATTTTCCACATATTGTCCCATCTGGTTCATTTTAGTGTTTCGGTGGTACCGCGTGTCACGCGCTAACGTGGGCCCACGTCTTAGGAAGTGAAAAGAATTTTTATTTTCTTTTCTTTTTTGAGCATCATACATCTTTCGATAGGTCATATTCCTTGGCAACAACCAGTGGTCGGGAGCAGACTATGTTGCTCGGGAAGAATCTGTTCGGCATCCATTTCAGTGCTCGGCTAGGGTGCTCGGCGGAAGTGCTCGGTTTTCTCTGTGCTCGACTGGAGTGCTCGGCTGGTGTGCACGGCTGGAGTGCTCGGCTTCTTCACTATTTTGTGCTTTGTGGTCTGCGATTGCACTGCTCGGTACAAGTCAAGATGATGCCTTCCTCAAGATACATGGTGCTCGGGGACTAGCTGTGGGGGGATAGACCCCCTATACCCTCACGGCTATACTTTGGGGTACTCGGTAGATGGCCCAGAGTTTGCACACGATGGAGTCTGGTCCATCACCGACCAGACTGGTGGGCTGAACAAAAAGCTGAAGACCGTGGTCCGCTTCCGATCAGGATGGGTGGATCGCGTCGAGGATTACTTGGCCTTCAAGAAGTCCTAGTTGGTTAGGATAGTCCTTATCAGATACGACTCAATGTAACCGACCCTTGTGTAACCTTGTTCACCGAGCTATATAAGGTGGCCAAGGACCCCCCTAGAACGCATCCTTCTCTAGCGCACATACCTGGACTTCTGGCATAGCACCATCATAGCTCTCGAGTACTAGGGGTCTAGACATTGTAATACAGGTACCTGGTATTCGATCAACAACGAGAAGCAGGACGTAGGGTATTACGCTTCCGAGCGGCCTGAACCTGGGTAAAGATCCTTGTCTCGGGCTCCTTGTTCTGTTTCTCACATCTGGTTCGAGGTCTCTGTGTTTCCCTTACAGCAAACTCCTACCGTTGGGTTCCCCGTGGTAGACCGCCGGTTATATTTAATCGACACCACCCCTCAGAGGCCTCGGGGGCTACCCCCGCTGGGGACGCTCGCGCGCCCGCCCCCCGATGAATAAACCCAAGTCGCATTCCATTACGCGATTTATAAACCTCTACCCGAGTATCATTACTCGAGCAGAGGCTCGGGGGCTACCCCCACGGGAAACGCTCATGCGTCCCTCGCGGAATCCACGGACGACCCGACTATGTTACTCGTGACCCCCTCCTCGCGTGTCCACACTCAAGAAGGGGCTCGGGGGCTACTGTGGGATACCTGGAAATGGGGTACCCTAACCCAGGGATCAAGCACGCTAATGATCACTCTAATCCCCTGGAAAAATCTTCTTCCTCCTCTTGCCCCATCCCCGAAGCACACCTTGCTGGGTCGGCCCTCGAACGGGACTCGGCAGACCAGCCAGTGTACGAGGGTTCGAGGGGTGCCCGCCACCACTCGAGTGATGGATACCCATCGAGCGAATGGTCCCCTTGATCGGAGCAGAGCCGGAGTGAACTCGCTTCCATATCCTTCCTAGCGACGATCGGACTCATTGTCCGCCCTCGCCCTGCAGCCTTCCGCTGTGCAACGACCCTCGCACACCGTGGACTTACCACCCGGATTACCCTCAGCCGTACTCGAGGGGTACGCCCGACACATACCCCCTCAAGTTACGGACAGGGGCTCGAGCGAACAATCCCTCGTGTGCCGGAAACCCCTCGAGCGAATGCAACCCTCGGGCGGAACCGAATCCGATACAGACTCATCTCCATACCCCCGCAAGCAGAGATCGGCCTCATCACCCGCCTCCGCCTCATCACTCTCCACTGCAGAATGGCCCCTGCGCCAAGACACCGAGAGCTATCGATTGGATCACCCTCAGCCGTGCTCGAGGGGTACGCCCGACAGGTACCCCCTCGAGTAACGGACAGGGGCTCGAGCGAACGAACCCTCAAGCGTCCGATTGCGGATAAGCATCAGGAGCATTTAACGCAGTGGCAAACCACCACCCACCACCTAACGATGTGGCTACACAGTGCCTCACAGTGGAAAAGTACTGTGGTCAAGTCCGGCTTTTACCGCCCATACCCGGCATGTCAGGGAACAGCACTCGACTGTTTCAACTGCCCCAGTCACTGTACCCCGTCAAGCACCCCTCGAAGCACGAAAGTCAACAAAGCGCCCACGTTTCCTGCAAACGCCCACACCGTCAGGGGGCTCGAACGCCTCGACCCCCTCCCTCGAGCACGGCTGCAGCGACAACGGACAAGTCTTCATCAACTCCCGACGTGACCGCTCTCAAACCCGCACGACGCCACAGGAGCGCCGACATGACCGGGAAAGACAACCACCTTACCTCCGGCCATACTGCCACAGGAGCACTGACATGACCGAGAAGGACGATCGCCTCACAACCAACCCTGTCGCCACAGGAGCATCAACATGACTGGCGCCTAACCCGCAACATCACCCGACGCAAGCACTAAATGTAATCCTGTGCCTCTCCTTCGCCTATAAAAGGGGACGCCAGGCCTTAGTTTCAGACATCTCGCGATCAAGCATCCATCTCGCATCAGTTCGTCGATCGGACAGCCAGATAGATCCATCGATCGAGCTACCACACCTCACTCGAGGCCCTCGAGACCCACGCTTGAGACCCTCACACCGCTTGTATTCGCCCCTGTACAAGCACTTCGGTGCAAGATAATACAAACCATCCTCCCCCCGCTGGACGTAGGGCCTTTTTTTGCCCGAACCAGGATAAATCTTGTGTTCTTCTTGCATCACCATCCGGATTTGGGAGCACGCATTCACAAATTTAATCGTTGGTGTTACCCCCGGGGTACGAAACACTGACAGCAGGAGTCAACAAACCCAGTCGGCTGAGCACAATATACTATCTCATCCAAGGTGCCATGGAGAAAAGCATTCTTCACATCAAGTTGATGGATAGGCCATGAATGAGACAATGCCACTGTAAGAACTGCCCGAATGGTTGCTAGCTTAACCACAGGACTGAAGGTTTTATCATAGTCGATACCTGGACACTGTGTGAAACCGCGAAGAACCCACCGGGCTTTATAGCGATCAAGAGAGCCATCAGATTTGAGCTTATGACGAAAAAACCATTTGCCAGTGACAAGATTGACTCCAGGTGGTCTAGGCACCAGAGTCCAAGTGTTGCTGTCCAGTAAAGCATCGAACTCTGCCTGCATGGCACCGCGCCAGGCTGGATCAGCCAAGGCGGTGCGGACGGATGTAGCCACCGAGGAGAAGGTCACCGCATGGAGATTCATGTTGGGAATATGCCCTAGAGGTAATCATAGAGATGATGATATTCTGCCAGTATCCATGATTGTATTATATGTTCAATGAATATCCATTAAAAGACAACTTGTATTGATCAACAATTATGTGAATTGTTTCTGGAACTCTTTACTTGAATGGTTATTCTAAATGTTGTCCATGGTCGGCGTTCTAGTGAAGAACACACTTGAATATGACCAGCACATGTATTAGTTGATGGCTATGTTTCACAAGTCATGGATATGGAGATATCAAACTAATAATGTGGGCACATGTATGACATGTAGGCTGGACCGACCCGACAAGAGATTGTCTCTATACACATCATGTATGTTATGTCCTTTGACCTGAGATTGTGGTATGTACTCAAGATGTGAAACGATCTACTTACGGACTATCAAATGCTGCTCCGTAACTGGGTAGTTATAAAGGTAGTTTTCGGGTGGTCGGGAAACATGTTGTGATGCATAGACAGTCAAGATGGAATTTGCCCCTCTCTGTGTGAGAGAGATATCACTGGTGTCACTCAAGTGATTGGATCAACTAAATGCATGGCCGTGCTTGGGTTAAGAGTTAACCCACGAGTTGAACCATATATCGTGAGGCAAAGGGAATAACTTGTACGTGGTGAATGGATTATTTATTTTAAATCTTGATGATGCACCTGTCTATAATGTAGTTGCTAAAAAGCCTCGGCTTAATGAGTTAAGTCCTACATATATGTGGCATTGTCGTTTGGGTCATATTAGTGAGAATCGCATGAGGAAGCTTCATAGTGATGGACTTCTAACTTCGTTTGATTTTGAATCATACGAGACATGTGAATCATGCCTGCTCGTCAAGATGACCAAGGCGCCTTTCAAAGGTTTTCCTGAGAGGGCAGCCGACCAGTTGGAACTCATACATAGTGATGATTTGTTGTTGTTAGACGATGATGAACCAGCGAGCTATGCAGAAGCAATGATGGACCCAATTCCCGAGAAATGGCAAAGTGCCATGCAATCCGAAATAGATTCCATGGGAGACAATCAAGTTTGGAACTTGGTTGACCCGCCTGATGAGGTTAGACCCATCGAGAGCAAATGGATCTTCAAGAAGAAGAAAGATATGGACGGAAATGTTCACGTCTATAAAGCTCGGCTTGTCGCAAAAGGTTTCTGACAAGTTTAAGGAGTTGACTACGATGAGACGTTCTCGCCGGTAGCGATGCTTAAATCTATTCGGATCATTCTAGCTATTGCTGCATATTTCGATTATGAGATATGGCAGATGGATGTTCAAACAACCTTTCTAAATGGGTATTTAGAAGGGGACATGTATATGATACAGCCCGAAGGTTTTGTTGATCCAAGCAATGCTAGAAAGATATGCAAGCTTAAGAAATCCATTTATGGGTTAAAACAAGCTTCTCGGAGTTGGAATATTCATTTTGATGAAGTAGTCAAAGGGTTTGGTTTTCATCAAAATGAAGAAGAACAGTGTGTTTACAAGAAGGAAAGTGATAGCGCTGTTGTATTTCTGATCTTGTATGTGGATGACATATTACTGATCGGGAATGACATTCCTATGTTGCAATCCGTAAAGACTTCATTGAATAATAGTTGTGGGGGGATAGACCCCCTATACCCTCACGGCTATACTTTGGGCTACTCGGTAGATGGCCCAGAGTTTGCACACGATGGAGTCTGGTCCATCACCGACCAGGCTGGTGGGCTGGACAAAAAGCTGAAGACCATGGTCCGCTTCCGATCAGGATGGGTGGATCGCGTCGAGGATTACTTGGCCTTCAAGAAGTCCTAGTCGGTTAGGATAGTCCTTATCAGATACGACTCAATGTAACCGACCCTTGTGTAACCTTGTTCACCGAGCTATATAAGGTGGCCAAGGACCCCCCTAGAACGCATCCTTCTCTAGCGCACATACCTGGAGATATCTTTTTCTGGCATAGCTTCATCATAGCTCTCGAGTACTAGGGGTCTAGACATTGTAATACAGGTACCTGGTATTCGATCAACAACGAGAAGCAGGACATAGGGTATTACGCTTCCGAGCGGCCTGAACCTTGGTAAAGATCCTTGTCTCGGGCTCTTTGTTCTGTTTCTCACATCTGGTTCGAGGTCTCTATGTTTCCTGTACAGCAAACTCCTACCGTGGGGTTCCCCGTGGTAGACCGCCGGTTATATTTAATCGACAGTTGGCGCGCCAGGTAGGGGCCAAGCGCTTTGATCAATTAGCGAGCCAGATGGTTTCGTTCCCTAATTCCATGAAGTTCGAGGCCGGTATCACGCTCACGGTTGGATCTATCTCCTGGACCACCAGCATAACCGCGCCCCTCATGATCACGGGAACATCAGGGTCGGTCTCTGCACCCCCTACACCACAGCCGGTCTCAGCACCGTCTGCTGTTTCTCTGGTCTCAGCACCGTCCTTGCGACAGGTTCCAACACCTGCTCCGCACAGATCCGAACCGTCCTCGACGGCTGGGATGACTGCATCTGCTCCTCCACGACAGCTTCCACGCTACCAGAGGAGACCTGTCACCAATTCAGATCTGATCGACTTGATTGATCAGTAGGGACGTGGTCTGGTTGAGATTATGGATCTCGTGGAGGGTGCTCGGTACCAACTCCACCGAGAACTAGATCTCTCGGATTTTACCCCTGTTCGATCTCGACGAGATCGGAACCGTCACGCTCGACAGACAGATCCAAGTCATCAAGCAGCTTCGGGTCGAATCAATGTCCACCAAACCAGGGACTCTCAGATTCGACGCAGGCCGACTGGTCCGGTCAACAATCCCCGACGCTCAGATCTATCTCGGCGTCAAGCTCGATTTAATCCAGTCTCGCACGGGAGTCGGATTCCGCCACCCGCGAGATTGGATCAGTTCATCGAAGCTCGGAGGAACTACCAGTCTTCCCCTCGATCTAGTCGAAGGGTCGAGTTCGATCTAACCCAGCGTCAGGAATCCCGAGCACAACCGAGAGCCCCTGCTCCGGAAGGTCCGGTTGAACCCGCTAGGCATGGTCGGTCTTTTCCCTTCGGGCTTGACAACGCCGCTACCTCGTATGCAAGAGGCATCCGAGAACGCAAAGATGGCTTCTCGTCATTGACGCGATTCCCGAGAACCCTGCTCACAAGGTCAGCATGAGGCCCAACGACGAAGCCATGGTCAAGACTCCCGACCAGGAGTGTCCTCGACACCTTGGCAAAAATCACACCATGAGTGAATGTCGGGCCCTAGCCAGGCGCAGACCTGCTCACATCGTCAACATGGTGGTGATCAAAGAATTCGGTCCCAACCACCAAGATCATGATCCACTTCCTACGGTGTCAGATCTGCTCGCTCAAACTGATGAAACACCGATTGTGTCCTTCAGCTGCTCGGACTATCATCTCTCAGATTATAGTTTCAACAGCAGACGTCAAATCTCTACCGCTCTGGTGACTCCCGAGCACTCGATGGAGGCCGTCGAGAGTCCCCGTTTTCCTCCGGGTTTCGGTGGGTTGATCTTCATGATGAGCGACAATGAGCCGCCTGTTCCGAACGAAACCGAGCAGCAAAGGCGTGACCGTGAAGCCCGCAACGCCGCTAGAGACCAGCGCTGTGTAAACGAAGCCTGCTTAATCTCCAATCGTAATAATGGTGGAGCAGGCGGTGCTGCTGCCGGTAACATGAACGTTGGTGGGCAGCGACGGCGTAATCTAAATCTTGAGTTCAACGTTGTCGGCAATGCACCTGTCCACGAAACTCCCACGGCCAACATCGCCGTGGCTTTGGAGAAGTTAAACCAACTGCCTCCCGAGACACCGGGACTGAATCGGATCAAAGAATGCCTGTTTGCAGCAGAAAACCAGGTCAACGATCTTCGTTCCGTGGCTTCCCAAGCTCCCTCCCGCAGATCTTGTCGTTCTCGGCGCAATCGCAATAAGCGAGCACAGCATTTCGAGAGTGAGGCCGAAAACTCTTCCAATAATGCTAGGCGTGATCGGGGTCGTTATCAAGATGGCGATGACGATGGCTACAATCCAGATTATCCCGATCTTTATTATCCCAATCCGAGGGATAACCCCCAACCACGCAATTACTGACGCAATCAGCAGTGAAGGAATCACTTGCGTGATGACGATGAAGTCGAGCAGCCACAGCGCCGCAATGTCCGTGAACGCATCAATGCGCAAGCCCGCGGACGACGGAACGCGGCCGGCATCGCTCCCTTTTCTGAACAGCTCAAAGCAGTCGTTTGGCCTAAAACCTTTCGGACCGCTGACATCAAGACTTACGATGGCAAGGCGGATCCCGAGCACTGGCTGACGCTGTACGAGGTTGCCATCCGAGCAGCTGGTGGTGATGAGTACGTCATGGCCAATTACTTACTTGTCGCCATGAGCAACGCAGTCTCCCCGTGGTTGTTCCGACAACCTCATGGGTCAATCCATAGCTGGCCTCAGCTCCGGCAGATGTTCGTGGACAACTTCAAGCCCACCTGCGTTCAGCCTAGCACCAAATACACCCTGAAGCAAGTACTGCTCAAGCCGAAGGAGTCCCTGCGCCAGTACATCCGTCGCTTCTCGGATGCTTGGAATCGTGTCGCAAACATCTCGCCAGAAGCCAGCATCGAGGCCTTCATCAATGGCCTGAACCAACCTCAAGGCTACGAATTACAGAGAGAACTATTCTTTTTGAAGCCCACTACAATGGTCCAACTCCTCGCCATTGCAAATGAGCACGCTGAGGTGGAAGACGGCTTAAATCATTGCGGAGCAGGCCCTTCCAAGCGTAATGCCCGGTGTAATGAGGACGATGACAAAGACAGTGAACCTGACCGACCACCTCGTCGGCAGGCAGCTCGTCGTGGTGGCCAATGTTTCGGCCGTGGTTCTGACCAGCGGGACGACGAACGCCCTATGCGGCGTCGTGGTCAAGGCAACTTCAACGGTGGCAAACGCAATCGAAACCGCGCCGATGACGATGTCAACGCAGTCAAAGGACAGAAGAGGCCCAATGACGAGGCTGTAGACAAGATGCTCGCCCAGGAGTGTCCTCGACACCCTGGCAGAGGCCATACCATGGGTCAATGTCGGGTCCTTGCCGAAGCACTGGCCAAGTCCGCCGTTAACAAAAAGCCACGCCCAAATCCTAAGGGCAAGGTGGCTGACCAACACCAGGATGACGACGATGAGCAGCAGGATACAAATCCACGCCACACGTATCAAGAACCGGTGAAAAACGTAACTGCTGTCATCTTCGGCGGCAAGGTGGCGTCCGAGAACGCCCGGGACAAGAAACTGCTCTCACGAGCCATTATGGCGCTTCAGAGCACCGATCCCGACCACCTCGTCGCCGATGTCAAAGCTCCAGCCTGGTCCGAACAGCCTATATCATTCAGTCGCAATGATATGTGGGCTCAAATACCTGACGCCGGTCGGTTCCCGCTGGTCCTTGACCCGGTGATAAACGGTGTTAGGTTCGAAAAAGTCCTCGTCGATGGTGGCAGTGCTCTGAACATTCTCTTTTATCCAGCCTTCCTGGAATTGGGTATCAAGGTGGAGCGCTTGCAACCCTACGATACTCCCTTCTGGGTATCATGCCAGGGAAGCCCTCGTACCCACTTGGGCAGATCACTTTGCCTGTACAGTTTGGTACCAAGCAGCACTTCCGTATCGACTACATCAACTTCATCGTGGCTGACTTCGAAGGAATCTATCACGCCATCCTAGGCCGTCCAGGCATCGCCAAATTCATGGCTGTTCCGCACTATGGCTATCTTGTCTTGAAGCTACCCACCAAACAGGGAATCCTTTCCCTACGTGGCCGCGCTCATCCAGTTCCTTCGTGAGAACATCAGCGTGTTCGCGTGGAAACCCTCCGACATGCCTGGTGTGCCCAGGGAAAAGGCCGAGCACGCTCTCGAGGTATCTGCCACAGCAAAACCGGTCAAGCAGAAAATGTGTCGGTTCGCCCGCGATCGCAAGGAGATCATTAGGGTAGAAGTAGCTAAGCTCCTAGCAGCTGGCTTTATTAGAGAAGTGTATCACCCGGAGTGGTTAGCCAATCCGGTCCTTGTACAAAAGAAAAACGGTGAATGGAGAATGTGTGTTGATTATACCGATCTCAACAAACACTGCCCCAAACAAGCGTTCAATCTCCCTCGCATCGACGAGGTGGTAGATTCTACCGCAGGTTGCGAACTCCTCTCGTTCCTCGACTGCTATTCAGGTTATCACCAAATAGCCCTCAAGATCGAGGACCAGGAGAAAACCTCTTTCATTACTCCCTTCGGCGCTTTTTGTTACACGACCATGTCTTTCGGTCTCAAAAACGCAGGAGCTACTTACCAACGTGCCATTCAAGCTTGTCTCAGTGATGAGATTGCTGCCGACCTTGTTGAAGCATATGTGGATGACATTGTCGTAAAAACCAGGCAAACGAATACCCTGATTGCTAACCTTCAAAGCACCTTTGATGCCTTGAACAAGTACCAATGGAAGCTTAACCCCAACAAGTGCGTGTTCGGTGTTCCTTCCGGGATTCTCCTCGGCCACCATGTTAGCCGAGATGGCATCAAACCAAATCCCGAGATTATTATCCCAATCCGAGGGATAACCCCCAACCACGCAATTACCGACGCAATCAGCAGCGAAGGAATCACTTGCGTGATGACGATGAAGTCGAGCAGCCACAGCGCCGCAATGTCCGTGAACGCATCAATGCGCAAGCCCGCGGACGACGGAACGCGGCCGGCATCGCTCCCTTTTCTGAACAGCTCAAAGCAGTCGTTTGGCCTAAAACCTTTCGGACCGCTGACATCAAGACTTACGATGGCAAGGCGGATCCCGAGCACTGGCTGACGCTGTACGAGGTTGCCATCCGAGCAGCTGGTGGTGATGAGTACGTCATGGCCAATTACTTACCTGTCGCCATGAGCAACACAGTCTCCCCGTGGTTGTTCCGACAACCTCATGGGTCAATCCATAGCTGGCCTCAGCTCCGGCAGATGTTCGTGGACAACTTCAAGCCCACCTGCGTTCAGCCTGGCACCAAATACGCCCTGAAGCAAGTACGGCTCAAGCCGAAGGAGTCCCTGCGCCAGTACATCCATCGCTTCTTGGATGCTTGGAATCGTGTCGCAAACATCTCGCCAGAAGCCAGCATCGAGGCCTTCATCAATGGCCTGGACCAACCGCAAGGCTACGAATTACAGAGAGAATTATTCTTTTTGAAGCCCACTACGATGGTCCAACTCCTCGCCATTGCAAATGAGCATGCTGAGGTGGAAGACGGCTTAAATCATTGCGGTGCAGGCCCTTCCAAGCGTAATGCCCGGCGTAATGAGGACGACGATGAAGACAGTGAACCTGACCGACCACCTCGTCGGCAGGCAGCTCGTCGTGGTGGCCAACGTTTCGGCCATGGTTCTGACCAGCGGGACGACGAACGCCCTATGCGGCGTCGTGGTCAAGGCAACTTCAACGGTGGCAAACGCAATCGAAACCGCGCCGATGACGATGTCCACGCAGTCAAAGGACAAAAGAGGCCCAATGACGAGGCTGTAGACAAGATCCTCGCCCAGGAGTGTCCTCGACACCCTGGCAGAGGCCATACCATGGGTCAATGTCGGGTCCTTGCCGAAGCACTGGCCAAGTCCGCCGTTAACAAAAAGCCACACCCAAATCCTAAGGGCAAGGTGGCTGACCAACACCAGGATGACGACGATGAGCAGCAGGATACAAATCCACGCCACACGTATCAAGAACCGGTGAAAAACGTAACTGCTGTCATCTTCGGCGGCAAGGTGGCGTCCGAGAACGCCCGGGACAAGAAACTGCTCTCACGAGCCATTATGGCGCTTCAGAGCACCGATCCCGACCACCTCGTCGCCGATGTCAAAGCTCCAGCCTGGTCCGAACAGCCTATATCATTCAGTCGCAATGATATGTGGGCTCAAATACCTGACGCCGGTCGGTTCCCGCTGGTCCTTGACCCGGTGATAAACGGTGTTAGGTTCGAAAAAGTCCTCGTCGATGGTGGCAGTGCTCTGAACATTCTCTTTTATCCAGCCTTCCTGGAATTGGGTATCAAGGTGGAGCGCTTGCAACCCTACGATACTCCCTTCTGGGTATCATGCCAGGGAAGCCCTCGTACCCACTTGGGCAGATCACTTTGCCTGTACAGTTTGGTACCAAGCAGCACTTCCGTATCGACTACATCAACTTCATCGTGGCTGACTTCGAAGGAATCTATCACGCCATCCTAGGCCGTCCAGGCATCGCCAAATTCATGGCTGTTCCGCACTATGGCTATCTTGTCTTGAAGCTACCCACCAAACAGGGAATCCTTTCCCTACGTGGCAACGCCTTCATGGCTCGAGAGTGCGAGTCTAAGGCCTACGCAGCCGCGGAGTTCCAGGAACTCTCTCATGCCCTGCAACATTCAAGTCTGGATGTCGAGAACGCTCCACCAGCAGAGCTTGAGGCTCCTATTGGATCTGGTCGGCGTCCATCCAACCAGGCTAAGCAGCACAAGTTGGTTCAGCTCTCCCTCGAAGACTCATCCAAGACCACGAAGATCGGCACAAGCCTCGATCCGAAATAGGAAGATGCGCTCGTCCAGTTCCTTCGTGAGAACATCAGCGTGTTCGCGTGGAAACCCTCCGACATGCCTGGTGTGCCCAGGGAAAAGGCCGAGCACGCTCTCGAGGTATCTGCCACAGCAAAACCGGTCAAGCAGAAAATGCGTCGGTTCGCCCGCGATCGCAAGGAGATCATTAGGGTAGAAGTAGCTAAGCTCCTAGCAGCTGGCTTTATTAGAGAAGTGTATCACCCGGAGTGGTTAGCCAATCCGGTCCTTGTACAAAAGAAAAACGGTGAATGGAGAATGTGTGTTGATTATACCGATCTCAACAAACACTGCCCCAAACAAGCGTTCAATCTCCCTCGCATCGACGAGGTGGTAGATTCTACCGCAGGTTGCGAACTCCTCTCGTTCCTCGACTGCTATTCAGGTTATCACCAAATAGCCCTCAAGATCGAGGACCAGGAGAAAACCTCTTTCATTACTCCCTTCGGCGCTTTTTGTTACACGACCATGTCTTTCGGTCTCAAAAACGCTGGAGCTACTTACCAACGTGCCATTCAAGCTTGTCTCAGTGATGAGATTGCTGCCGACCTTGTTGAAGCATATGTGGATGACATTGTCGTAAAAACCAGGCAAACGAATACCCTGATTGCTAACCTTCAAAGCACCTTTGATGCCTTGAACAAGTACCAATGGAAGCTTAACCCCAACAAGTGCGTGTTCGGTGTTCCTTCCGGGATTCTCCTCGGCCACCATGTTAGCCGAGATGGCATCAAACCAAATCCCGAGAAGGTCAATGATATCCTGACGTTACGCCCTCCGCGGTGTGTCAAGGACGTTCAGAAATTAACCGGATGTATGGCTGCCCTAAGCCGCTATATTTCACGCATGGGTGAAAAAGGTCTTCCCTTTTTCAAGCTCCTAAAGGCTAAGGAAAAGTTCGAGTGGACCGAGGAGGCTGACAAGGCTTTCAAAGAGCTAAAAGCCTATCTCGCTTCTCCCTCACTTCTTACGGTACCCAAGCATGATGAAGAGCTCCTATTGTACATCGCTGCAACGACCAACGTGGTCAGCACTGTACTCGTAGTCGAACGCGAAGAAGTGGGACATGTGTATGGGGTCCAGCGCCCTATATATTACATCAGTGAAGTGCTTACCGAGTCAAAGCAATGCTACAACCATGTGCAAAAGCTGTTATATGCACTCCTGATCACTAAACGTAAGATATCCCACTACTTTCATGCCTTCAAGATCATAGTGGTGTCCGACGCGCCACTCGGAGACATCCTCCATAACAGAGATGCCAACGGTCGCATCGTCAAGTACGCTCTGGAATTATCCGAGTTCACTTTGCAATTCCAGAGCCGCAAAACTGTGAAGTCACAATGCCTTGTCGACTTTATAGTCGAGTGGTCGGATATCAGTCTTCCTTTGGCTGATACCACAGCCGACCACTGGGTGATGTACTTCGACGGGTCGCTGAAGATTGATGGTGCCGGAGCTGGGGTCTATTTCATATCCCCCTCTAAAGATACCATCAAATACATCCTACGTATTCACTTTAAGGCTTCCAACAACGTAGCAGAATACGAAGCAGCCCTGCATGGTCTTCGCATAGCAGTGGAGCTCGGCATCAAACGCCTCATGGTGTACGGTGACTATGCGCTCGTTGTGAATCAAGTCAACAAGGACTGGGACGTCATTAACGAAAAAATGGACGCTTACGTCGCAGCCATACGTAAGCTCGAGAACAAATTCTACGGCTTGGAATTCATTCACGTACCACGTGAAAAGAATGTTGGTGCCGATGAATTGTCCAAACTTGGGTCAACTCGTGCGAAGATTCCCCCTGGGGTCTTCATCGAAGATCTGATTAAACCCTCGGTGTCCGATCAGACTAGTCCAACACCAGATCTTGATCCTGCTGCAAACTTCTTAGAAGCGCTACTAAGTAATACGACAGCTGGGGTCGAGTCAACTTCCCCTGACCAGCAGGTAGATGATAGAGGTTCGAAGCCAGCCCAACCGGCAGCGCCTCTCCAGTCCGACTGGAGAGAGCCCTTTATCAAATACCTGAATGACCACCTTGTTCCGGAGGACAAGATTGCCGCCCAACAGTTGATCCGACGAGCCAAATCATACGCTATGATCAACGGCGAGTTGATGCGCAAGGGACCCAGGTCCGTGATTTACCAGAAGTGCATAACCCAAGAGGAGGGTTTGGAACTTCTGAAGGATATTCACACTGGCACCTATGGAAACCATGCAGCATCACGGACGCTGGTCGGCAAAGCCTACCGAGCAGGTTTCTACTGGCCAACGGCTGTTTCCGACGCTGAGGACTACGTTCGACGGTGCACCAACTATCAAATGTTCGCCAAGCAAGTCCGTATGCCACCACACGAACTTCAAACTATTCCAGCCGCTTGGCCCATCTCATGCTGGGGACTTGACCTGATCGGGCTGTTTAGGAAATCCACTAGCGGCTTTACTTGCGTCTTTGTACTCATTGATAAGTTTTCCAAGTGGATCGAGTACAAAGCAGTCAAGAAGGCCACGGCTGAGAAGGCAGTACAGTTCCTCGACGGGGTCATCCACAGGTTTTGTTGGGAATATGCCCTAGAGGTAATCATAGAGATGATGATATTCTGCCAGTATCCATGATTGTATTATATGTTCAAAGAATATCCATTAAAAGACAACTTGTATTGACCAGCAATTATGTGAATTGTTTGTGGAACTCTTTACTTGAATGGTTATTCTAAATGTTGTCCCTGGTCGGCGTTCTAGTGAGAACACACTTGAATAAGACCAGCACATGTATTAGTTGATGGCTATGTTTCACAAGTCATAGATATGGAGATATCAAACTAATAAATGTGGGCACATGTATGACATGTAGGTTGGACCGACCCGACTAGAGATTGTCTCTATACACATCATGTATGTTATGTCCTTTGACCTGAGATTGTGGTATGTACTCAAGATGTGAAACGATCTACTTAGGGACTATCAAACGCTTCTCCGTAACTGGGCGGTCATAAAGGTGGTCGGGAAGCGTGATGTGATGCATAGACAGTCAAGACGGAATTTGCCAATTTCTGTGTGAAAGAGATATCACTGGTGTCACTCAAGTGATTGGATCAACTAAATGCATGGCCGTGCTTGGGTTAAGTGTTAACCCACGAGTTGAACCATATATCATGTGGCAAAGGGAATAACTTGTACGTGGTCGGTGTGGTTCGTCTGATAAGATCTCGCACGCATAGGAGTTGTTATGCCTTGCTAGAGGCCGCTGTCAACTATTGGGAGAGTAAGAGTCCTCGGCCCATGTCTATGTGTACGTGAACCCATAGGGTCGCACGCTTAAGGGAAAGAAGCCTAATTCGAGTTGGACTCGAATTAGATAAAGCTTAGGGTTTCCTGATGGGCCTCCAGTTCGAGGTCGCATAGGACACGCCTATATATGCAAGGGGTAGGGCGAGGCAAGGAGGAATCCAATCCAGTCCACGCCAATCCAAGCGAATCAATCAGATTGATCTCGCCGCCTTCGCCACCCACGCTCATGCTTTTGCTCTTCACGGATCTAGCAATCCGGTAGCGCAACGCTTCTCCCCGCACGTGTGTGATACCTCGGAGGTACTACATCTGTGGTACTTGGACGGATCTCGCCAACCACGGTGGTCGGTAACTGGTCGGGAACCAGTTGAACGTGGTCAGCAACCAGCTAGACTGGTCGGGGACGTGCTCGGGTGATCGGGACGTGAAGGACGTAGTTGACGGACGACCATGCAACTGCACGGCACTGCTCGACGCGTTCGACTACATCGAGTCTTCCGCTGCTCTGCGCGTCTAAGTGGTAACCCTGTGACTTATATCTAGCAGTAGATCCTGGGACATGAGGCAGAAAAAGTTTTGTTTTCTAGCTAGCGTAGCACCCTCATAACCCTTCAGTGGTATCAGAGCTCTGGTCTGCTTCGTTATAGGTCCGGGTGCGGGCATATGGTGATATGCGCCGTTTTAGATTAATCTCTGATCTTGGTTCGTGGTCTTGCCACGTTGGTATTGCAACGATCTACTCGTACCGGTCGGAATTCCGCCATCCGAGTTAACTGATACATGTAAATCTAGTCATGGTGAGTTTGAGATCAATTAGATTGATCGAATTGAATCTTAGGTCAAGTGCCGAGCACATGTGATGTGCGATGGTAGTAGATGGGATCTACTACTAGGCATTGAGATTAACTCTGCTCGGTAAATAGAGTCTTAGGCTGTGCAACGTTAGACGTGTGTTCGGCTAACTCTGTTTTGCAGAATTTCATGATTGGTATAGCCCTTATGTGTATGAGATGCATGTATGTAATTAGTTCATGGCTTGCACGTCATGAGGACAATATAGGCAGGAGCCTTAGTGATATTGCCACCAATCATGTAATGGCCTGCGTGCCAATCTGTGATGATCAAATCCGCGACTTTGTAATTAGATTACGATTAGTGAAGGCTAGTGGCTAGTCTTGGCGGATTCGTCACAGGAGGATGGCATACGTGGATCATGGAGATGAAGATCTCATGATGAACAGATTGATGAAGATGGAGATCTTCAAAGGAAATTATGGGCTATACCAAGTCATATCTGGTTTATGCCGTTCTTACTATGTTCTACTTTCATATGCTATAATGTTTTGTCTACATAGAAGCGGTAATGAAGTAGGACAATCCCTCAGCAATGTTTAAGTTATATGCTTCCCCAAACCTTGCACTGTCACAAGTCTTGTATGATCGGTGGTGGGTCTATGAAATTAGGGTGCCACTGATCTTCCTTGACTAGGCAGGTTCGTATCGGATACTTACAGCAAGAAGGTTTGGTTACTTAAACAAGATCATCCTAACGGTTAGGGATCTTGAAGCATAAGAAAGGTTGTGTGCTCGGCATAGAGATGCTGGCCCAACAACAAGAGTCATATAGAGATATGATTAGCAAGGAGTTGCTTACCGATCTACCATATTGACCAGCGGTGATGCTAAAGCTCACTGGTCGGCATGTTAGTTGCAGGTCTTGAATCACTAAGTATCTATCGAGGGATATTGATTTTAGTGGGAGTAAATTCTATTTGATATGATTTACTCATCATGGATATTTTGTCTTAGTATTTTGCATTACTTTTGTCGTAGATCAATGGCTGCTCGAAATCAACCATTTACTTTGCGATCAATTCTTGAAAAAGATAAGTTGAATGGAACAAATTATGCGGATTGGATCCGCAACCTGAGAATTGTTCTCAGGGCTGAGAAAAAGGAAGAAATTCTAGACACCCCTTTACCTCCTGAGCCTGAAGATAATGCAACTACTGCTGAAAGAACTGCTTATAGGAAAGCATTGGATGCTGACCTTGAAGTGAGTTGCCTTATGCTTGCTTGTATGGAACCTGATCTGCAGATGCAGTTCGATAACAATCATTCAGCGAACGATATGATCGTGGCGCTTGAAGAGATGTTCCGGACGCAAGCCAGGACTGAAAGGTTCAATGTCTCTAAGGCGCTTGCTGAAACCAAGCTTGCAGAAGGCGCAGCTGTAGGACCACATGTAATCAAGATGGTTGGTTACACTCAGAGATTGGAGAAGCTAGGCTTTCCAATTGGCCAAGAGTTGGCTACTGATTTTATTCTCTCATCACTTCCGCCCAGCTATGGAAACTTCATCTCGAATTACCATATGCATGGGGCGGAGAAGGGATTGAGTGAATTATGTGGCATGCTGAAAACAGCAGAGGCAGATATCAAGAAAAGTGCAGGCAGTAGCCAAGTGTTGGCGGTTCATAATAAGCCCAACTTTAAGAGAAAAAAGGGTGCTTGGAAGAAGAAAGGCAAGGCTAAAGATGTGATCTCTAAGTCAAACCAATCGACTTCCAAGGATGAACCATCTGCAAAGAAAGATGAGTGCTTTCATTGCAAGGAGAAAGGTCACTGGAAAAGAAACTGCAAGGTGTATTTGGCATCCTTAGAGAAGGATGGCGGCAGTAAAGGTACTACCACTCATACACTTGTTGTTTATGTTACAGACATTTTTCTCGCTAACTCCTATATCAATTCCTGGGTATTTGATATCGGTTCGGTTGCTCATATATGCAATACGATGCAGGGAATGGTAAGAAGTAGAAGCGTTGAAAAGGGAGAAGTTGATTTCTGAGTAGGCAACAATGCAAGAGTTGCTGCGTTGAACGTCGGAACGATGCAACTTCACCTGCCGTCAGGATTTATTATGGAATTAAATAATTGTTATTTTGTTCCAAGCTTAAGTCGAAACATTGTATCACCTTCATGTTTGATGAAGGATGGTTATTCTTTTGCGAGTAAAGACAATAGTTGTGTGATCTCCAAGAATGACATGTTCTAGCTAGCGTAGCACCCTCATAACCCTTCAGTGGTATCAGAGCTCTGGTCTGCTTCGTTATAGGTCCGGGTGCGGGCATATGGTGATATGCGCCGTTTTAGATTAATCTCTGATCTTGGTTCGTGGTCTTGCCACGTTGGTATTGCAACGATCTACTCGTAAGAAGCTTCATAGTGATGGACTTCTAACTTCGTTTGATTTTGAATCATACGAGACATGTGAATCATGCTTGCTCGGCAAGATGACCAAGGCGCCTTTCAAAGGTTTTCCTGAAAGGGCAGCCGACCAGTTGGAACTCATACATAGTGATGTGTGCAGACCACTGAGCACGACAGCCAGAGGCGGTTATCAATACTTCATAACTTTTACTGATGATTTTAGTAGATATGGATACGTCTACTTAATGAAGCATAAGTCTGAAACATTTGAAAAGTTCAAAGAATTCCAGAATGAAGTTGAGAACCAACGTGGCAAGAAGATTAAAGCCTTGCGATCTGATCGTGGAGGTGAATATCTGAGTCACGAGTTTAGCAATCATCTTAAGAGTTGCGGAATAGTTCCACAACTTACGCCACCCGGAACGCCGCAGAGAAACGGCGTGTCTGAGCGACGTAATCGAACCTTGTTAGACATGGTACGATCTATGATGAGCCAGTTGGACTTACCTTTATTGTTTTGGGGTTACGCTCTAGAAACAGCCGCTTTCACATTGAACAGGGTACCATCTAAGTCCATGGAGAAGACACCATATGAGATGTGGACTGGTCGGCGTCCCAGTTTGTCTTTTCTAAAGGTTTGGGGTTGTGAAGTTTATGTCAAAAGGTTGACATCTGATAAACTGACACCTAAATCGGACAAGTGTATTTTTGTGGGATATCCAAAGGAAACCTTGGGGTATTACTTCTATAACCGATCTGAGGGCAAAGTGTTTGTCGCTCGGAATGGTGTCTTCTTAGAGAAAGAGTTTCTCAAAGGAGAAAGGAGTGGTCGGAAGGTATATCTTGAAGAGGTTCAAGATGAGTCATTAGAGAATGACCCGACCAGTGATGCTAATGTAGCAGAACAGGCCGATATACCTGTGGTCGGCGAACCACACCGAGCACCCGTGGTCGGCTCATCCCGACCACTCCGCACCAACCATGGAGGTCAGCAAGACTTCGTGCTCTGCGTGCTGATTTGTTGTTGTTAGACGATGATGAACCAGCGAGCTATGCAGAAGCAATGATGGACCCAGATTCCGAGAAATGGCAGAGTGCCATGCAATCCGAAATAGATTCCATGGGAGTTTGGAACTTGGTTGACCCGCCTAATGAGGTTAGACCCATCGAGTGCAAATGGATCTTCAAGAAGAAGAAAGATATGGACGGAAATGTTCACGTCTATAAAGCTCGGCTTGTCGCAAAAGGTTTCCGACAAGTTCAAGGAGTTGACTACGACGAGACGTTCTCGCCGGTAGCGATGCTTAAATCTATTCGGATAATTCTAGCTATTGCTGCATATTTCGATTATAAGATATGGCAGATGGATGTTAAAACAGCCTTTCTAAATGGGTATTTAGAAGAGGACGTGTATATGATATAGCCCGAAGGTTTTGTTGATCCAAGCAATGCTAGAAAGATATGCAAGCTTAAGAAATCCATTTATGGGTTAAAACAAGCTTCTCGGAGTTGGAACATTCGTTTTGATGAAGTAGTCAAAGGGTTTGGTTTTCGTCAAAATGAAGAAGAACAGTGTGTTTACAAGAAGGAAAGTGGGAGCGCTGTTGTATTTCTGATCTTATATGTAGATGACATATTACTGATCGGGAATGACATTCCTATGTTGCAATCCGTAAAGACTTCATTGAATAATAGTTTTTCTATGAAGGATTTAGGAGAAGCAGCTTACATCTTGGGTGTTAAGATCTATAGAGATAGATCAAAGAGGCTAATAGGATTATGCCAAGACACGTACATTGACAAGGTGTTGAAACGGTTCAACATGGAAAATTCCAAGAAAGGTTTCTTGCCTATGTCACATAGTATGCGCTTTAGAGACAAGCAGTGTCCTTCATCAGATGAAGAGCGCGAACGCATGAGTAAGGTACCATATGCTTCGGCAGTTGGTTCTATCATGTATGCCATGATATGTACTCGCCCAGATGTCTCATACGCGCTAAGTGTAGCGAGTAGATACCAAGCTAATCCAGGTGAGAGTCACTGGACACTGGTCAAAGGTATCCTTAAGTACTTGAGAAGGACTAAGGATATGTTCCTTATCTACGGTGGTCAGGAGGAGCTCGTTGTAAATGGTTACACCGATGCTAGCTTCCAGACCGATGTAGATGATTCACAATCTCAATCAGGTTTTGTGTTCACGATAAATGGTGGTGCGGTTAGCTGGAAGAGTTCCAAGCAGGAGACCGTGAGTGACTCTACAGCAGAAGCCGAGTACATTGCAGCCTCTGGTGCCGCAAAGGAAGGTGTTTGGTTGAGGAGGTTCCTCATAGAGCTTGGTGTGTTTCCTAATGCGTCGAGCCCATTGAATTTACATTGTGATAACAATGGGGCGATTGCACAGGCTAAGCAGCCAAGGGATCACCAGAAGAACAAACACGTACTCCAGAAGTTTCATCTCATTCGAGAGTTTGTGAAACGAGAAGAGATTAAACTATGCAAAATACATACGGATGCTAATGTAGCAGATCCATTGACAAAGGCTCTTCCACAACCCAAGCATGAGGCGCACGTGAGGTCTATGGGGATTAGACTTCTTAGAGATTAACTCTAGTGCAAGTGGGAGACTGTTGGGAATATGCCCTAGAGGTAATCATAGAGATGATGATATTCTGCCAGTACGACCGACCCGACTAGAGATTGTCTCTATACACATCATGTATGTTATGTCCTTTGACCTGAGATTGTGGTATGTACTCAAGATGTGAAACGATCTACTTAGGGACTATCAAACGCTGCTCCGTAACTGGGCGGTCATAAAGGTAGTTTTCGGGTGGTCGGGAAGCATGATGTGATGCATAGACAGTCAAGACGGAATTTGCCCCTTTCTGTGTGAAAGAGATATCACTGGTGTCACTCAAGTGATTGGATCAACTAAATGCATGGTCGTGCTTGGGTTAAGTGTTAACCCACGAGTTGAACCATATAACCATATATCGTGTGGCAAAGGGAATAACTTGTACGTGGTCAGTATGGTTCGTCTGATAAGATCTCGCACGCATAGGAGTTGTTATGCCTTGCTAGAGGCCGTTGTCAACTATTGGGAGAGTAAGAGTCCTCGGCCCATGTCTATGTGTACGTGAACCCATAGGGTCGCACGCTTAAGGGAAAGAAGCCTAATTCGAGTTGGACTCGAATTAGATAAAGCTTAGGGTTTCCTGATGGGCCTCCAGTTCAAGGTCGCATAGGACATGCCTATATAAGCAAGGGGTAGGGCGAGGCAAGCGAGCACCCGTGGTCGGCTCATCCCGACCACTGGTTACACCGATGCTAGCTTCCAAACCGATGTAGATGATTCACAATCTCAATCAGGTTTTGTGTTCACGATAAATGGTGGTGCGGTTAGCGGCAAGGGCGCCAAGCAGGAGACCGTGAGCGATTCTACAGCAGAAGCGGAGGTCACTTTTCAGTCTCCCCGGGTGGCCTACTACGATGAAGAAGTCTCCAACGAAGCTCGAGAAGTAGACCTCGTTGCCAACTCAGCAACCAGCTAGACTGGTCGGGGACGTGCTCGGGTGATCGGGAACGTGCTCGGGTGATCGGGACGTGAAGGACGTAGTTGACGGACGACCACGCAACTGCACGGCACTGCTCGACGCGTTCGACTACATCGAGTCTTCCGCTGCTCTGCGCGTCTAAGTGGTAACCCTGTGACTTATATCTAGCAGTAGATCCTGGGACATGAGGCAGAAAAAGTTTTGTTTTCTGGCTAGCGTAGCACCCTCATAACCCTTCAGGTTTGGCATCCCAAACACCGTTATTACCGACTTGGGTTCGCAGTTCACAAGTGAAGCATTCTTCAACTTTTGCGATAGCAATTGCATTAAAGTCAAGTATGTGTCTGTTGCACACCCACGGGCTAACGGTCAGGTCGAGCGCGCCAACGGGATGATCCTTGAAGCCTTAAGAAAACGGGTATACCAGGCAGACAAGAAACTCAAACCTGGTCGGTGGTTCACCGAACTACCCGCAGTGGTCTGGGGACTCCGCACCCAGCCCAGTCGTAACACTGGCGTATCACCATACTTCATGGTATACGGCTCCGAAGCTGTTCTACCAACAGCAGAAGCCGAGTACATTGCAGAGTCTCCCCGGGTGGCCTACTACGATGAAGAAGTCTCCAACGAAGCTCGAGAAGTAGACCTCGTTGCCAAGGAAGAAGAGACTTTAGATTCATGTGCTCGGACGGCCAAATACTTGGAAACCGTGCGTCGATACTACAACCATAACGTCCGAGGATGGCTATTCGTGGTCGGCGACTACGTGTTGCGACGAAAACAAAAAACAGGTGGGCTTCACAAGCTCTCTCCACGCTGGGAAGGACCGTTCAGGATTAAAGCCGTCACACGGCCTACATCCTACCGGTTGGAGACACTAACAGGAGTCGAAGAGCTGAACTCGTGGCATATTGAGCACCTTATACGCTTCTATCCATAGAAGTCAAAGATATGTACCTCATCCTCCTCTTTGTTATTTTTTCAGATTAATAACAGTGTTCAGTTCCTACTCTTTTTCCTAGCTGCAATGTTTTTTCATACAAAATATTGCATAACCTGTCATAACATGCACCCTGCATAAGTCACATGTAAATCTTGTTTCCGGCTCGCCGAGAACGGTTTGATAAGGCACTGTGTCACGATCCTCTTACGATGTGCTACAGCTCTGCGCTATATGGTACTAGGAGATCCGGCAGCTGCTCCCTACGGTTACTTAGGATTGGACCTAGTGCATCCTGGCATACCGCGCTGTTCACTAGTACATCCCTTGGTCAGCTAACAGGGCTAACTGCTTCGAGGGCGGGGAGCAAAACTTACTTGTCGACATAAGTTTTTTCTAACGTGGTTTTCTTGCATTTGGATATGCTTTTTAACCGTTAAAAGCGTTAGAAGACATGTCTGCATACACCATTAAAACGTGTTTCCCGAGCACCTTGTCTTCATCTGCAGCATCTTCTAAGAAGGCCATATCTTCAACCAGCAGCTTGGCGGCAGCAGCAGACGTCTCTCGGAGTTCTTCGGCGGCTTCTTCGCCGAGCTCCGGAGCAATCCCCTGGGCAACCGTGGTCGGTTGCACCTCCGGGTATCGCGAGCGAACCACTGCAAGAGCAGTGGACACTACGTACTCCGCAGCACTGGCTACGAACTTCTTGGTGGCTGGCCAGAGTCTTCGACACTGGTCAGCCACAAGCATGTCCTTGCCCATGGGATCCGAGGGGTACGGCTCTTCAGGAAAGATTGCCCTCAACATTGGCTTGACGTAGCCAGTGAGGGTATCTATCTTTTCCTGAAGCACAGTACAGGTATCTCGCAAAAGACCCACCTATGCTATGCGCCTTTCCCCCGTCTCTGCATGCAAAAAACACATGGTGGTTGGCATATCCTGGTTCGTCCAGTATGCTGCAGACAAATCACATGATCACAGAATCATATTACTTACCGGTTAGCTCGGCAATTTCCTTGCTAGCCGCCTCGATCTGCTCTTCGGCTGCTTTTTTTCTCTCTTCGAGGGAGGTTTTGGCATGGGCAAGCTCCTTGATTTGGCGTTTAAGCTCTATGCAAACAAACAAGCATATGAGTGTTTGGCGTTTATCAAGAGGGTTTAAGCAGTGGATGGAGAATTACCGCTTTCTCTGATCTTCCATTCTGCCGCCTTTGTTCGCCACCCCTCAACCTCCTGTTCGAGCTGGTTCTCCCGAGTAGTATATATTCCCACCTGTGTTTTGAGCCCTGCTTTGGCTTGGCAGAGTTCTTGGACCTCTTTCCACACAGGCCCGAACTTTTCAATGGTTCGAGCCTGTTGCAGGTTTGCATCTTTCAGAGACTATGCCAAAGGGAAAGATGTGTCAGCACAGGTGTTATTCACTCAGATTGGGAAAACCCAAGCATTGTGTACCTTGATGCGGTCCTGTAGCAGGTTTATTGCATCCTGAACACCTTCATCGAGTTTGGTGTTCGGGATCTTCTCATACGTCTGTACCTCATTTTGACCCAGCTGGCGCGTAATGTTTACATGCTGCTGGGGGAGGTCAGACTCTGGAAGACGAGGCTCATGTGGGATATCCTCCAGCTGCGGCTGTAGTGCGGACGCAGCTGTTTGATTTCCCTTGTCAGAGTGGAGCGGCCTATCAATTTGAGGCGATTGGGGCACTTGGTATGGTACCACTGCCCTTTTCTGTGGCTCCGCTTGCTCTGCAGTCGGCCTTCTTTCTTTCTGCACCGCGACACCGCTCGTATCCACCCCTCCTACAGCAGGTCTTTCACTAATCGGAGTTGGTGACACTGCTGGTGTCGGTGCAGTGCTTGTGGCAGAGGAGCTCTGGGTGGCAGTCGCCCTGGCAGAGTTGTTCACCTAGATTATAAGCACATAACACAAAATGCTACACCTTGTTCAAACAAGTGATCAGCAAACTTACGATCTAAAGCCACCCCGGAACTTGGGGACTCCCCTATTCTCGGGCTGCCGCTGTCCCTTCTTCGAGACTTCTTGTGTTGTGGCCCCTGGCATTGCTGGGGACTCTGTCTCCCGACGTTCGGTGGTTTGCAGCGCGGGAGCTTCTTGCGGCCTCGACGGTGGTGGTGGTGGTGTTGTTCCTCGGCGGGGAGCTTGCCCGATTGAGGTAGTGATCGGCGTTGGCATGGTGCTCCCTGGCATGTCTTGAGCAACTGTCGGTAATGTTCGAGACCCTCCCTCTCCGGAGGCTCGAGCTCGACGTTGTTCTACCAGGGTCTCGTAACTGGACGAGTCCGAGGACTCGGGGATCACTACCTTGCGTTTCTTGCTCTCCCCAGCCTCGCTGCTACCAATGCTCAATTTTCCACCGGTGCGCAGCTCTTTCCTCTTCGAGCTTCCGGTGGGCATTGGTGCTTTTCCCATGCTCGGCTGCCGGTCACCAGTTCCAACCAGCTCTATGTTGCTGTCTTCAGCCAACAAGTCCTTGGGACTGGTTCGAGCCCTCCGACGGTCGCCTACTTGGCATTGACCTTGTGGCCATGCCTCGATAGGAACGGTTGAAACATACACCTTTCGGTCCTGTGTGCACAATTGTTACACAATCACATCAAATATGTTCACATCTTACAAGTTTTTATCATTACGGTCATAAATTGATATTTGACATACCTCTGGTGGTGGATTCTTAATGCTGAATGCTGATTGACGGTTCTCTGGGTAGCTGGTGTCTGTGTTGAATTTTTCAAATAGACTTCCCATCTTGGCGATCACCCAGCTCCCTTTCACAGCTTCTCTGGTTTCCCGGGCAGGGTCTCCATAGCCCATGTACTCGTACATGAAGTTGACTCATTCCTTGCATGGCTGCACCCTCCGGGATAACCAGTGTCCTGCTACTAAGGCTCCGTTAACTGTTCTGTTATCAATCAGCTCTAGCAGTTCTTGGACCTGTCCCATCTCATTGCCTGATGGGCTAGCAGACCAGTTTGGATTGGCTTCTAGGATCTGCTGGACATCACATGGCACCCTCTGTCCCTCCACATTTTGGCTCAGGTAGAACCATCGCTTGTTCCAGTTCTTGGAGGCGGATTGGTGTTTACTTCCAATCTAGGTTGACGCCATCCCGTCCCGGAGTCGGAGGTAGCACCCTCCAGCAATCTGAGACCCTCCGGTCTCGACCCCCTTCTTCCGGAGTACGAAGAGGTGGCGGAACAGATTGAAGTGGGGGGCAATTCCCAGAAACATCTCGCAAAACGCGACAAAAAGCGAGATCTGGAGGATGGAGTTGGGATCGAGATTGCAAATAGAAATTGCCCACCAGATGCACTGGTCTCGAAGAAACCCGTGTACCGGCATCCCCAATCCACGAGGCACATAGTCCTCAAAAACAACGATTTCCCCATCCTCCGGTCGGGGAACATCTTCACCTCGAGGGGCTCGCCATACCCCCATGTGCGCAGGAGGCAGAAATCCTTCGTCCGCGAGGGCCTGCAGTGACTCCTGGGTGGACTCCGATTCCACCCATTGCGCTCCGCGTGGCGCTGCTTCGGTTCCCCTTGCTGTCTTCTTCGTTCCCCTCCTTGCCATCTTGCTTGACGGTGGTGGTAGTGCGGATGACAAGAACTGGATCTATTGCTCCTTGACTCCGATTAGGTCAATGACACTACAATTCGTGGCAAGGCGGGAGGCGGTGTTTCGTGCTCGGGGTCGATTGGTGGCGGCTTTTCGTGTTCTGAGTTCTTTTGGTTCTCAGTAAGCTCGAGGAAGATGAAGTGTCGTTTGCGTGTCAATGGCTGCGGTGTGGAACCTTTCCCACTCAGTGGCGGCGGGTATTTATACTATTCGGGTGTTGCCCTTTTGATTTCTAGGGTTGGTCCACTTTCCTTAAGTGGACTCACATGGGACCAAATGGGCTGGCGTTTGACGGGCCTTTTCTTCCTTATTCCCATGTGTTTTCAAACCATAAGATTTTCGATTTTATGGTTTCCACTATTCATATCATTTGACCCTGGATGGTTTCTATTTCTGTTTTGCACGATTTTGGGGACTGTTTTGGTTCTAGTTTTTTCGACTTTTTTTCTTCAAAAAAGTGCGACGCAGTTTTCTGGCTTTTTCTTCAAAAATTCGATCCAACATATTCTATCTTCCATCGAACTTGGGGACTAGCTATGGGGGGATAGACCCCGTATACCCTCATGGCTATACTTTGGGCTACTCGGTAGATGGCCCAGAGTTTGCACACGATGGAGTCTGGTCCATCACCGACCAGGCTGGTGGGCTGGACAAAAAGCTGAAGACCGTGGTCCGCTTTCGATCAGGATGGGTGGATCGCGTCGAGGATTACTTGGCCTTCAAGAAGTCCTAGTCGGTTGGGATAGTCCTTATCAGATACGACTCAATGTAACCGACCCTTGTGTAACCTTGTTCACCGAGCTATATAAGGTGGCCAAGGACCCCCCTAGAACGCATCCTTCTCTAGCGCACATACCTGGAGATATCTTTTTCTGGCATAGCTTCATCATAGCTCTTGAGTACTAGGGGTCTAGACATTGTAATACAGGTACCTGGTATTCGATCAACAACGAGAAGCAGGACGTAGGGTATTACGCTTCCGAGCGGCCTGAACCTGGGTAAAGATCCTTGTCTCAGACTCTTTGTTCTATTTCTCACATCTGGTTCGAGGTCTCTGTGTTTCCTTTACAGCAAACTCCTACCGTGGGGTTCCCCGTGGTAGACCGCCGGTTATATTTAATCGACAATAGTTTTTCTATGAAGGATTTAGGAGAAGCAGCTTACATCTTGGGTGTAAAGATCTATAGAGATAGATCAAAGAGGCTAATAGGATTATGCCAAGACACGTACATTGACAAAGTGTTGAAACGGTTCAACATGGAAAATTCCAAGAAAGGGTTCTTGCCTATGTCACATGGTATGCGCTTTAGCGACAAGCAGTGTCCTTCATCAGATGAAGAGCGCGACCGCATGACTAAGGTACCATATGCTTCGGCAGTTGGTTCTATCATGTATGCCATGATATGTACTCGCCCAGATGTCTCATACGCGCAAAGTGTAGCGAGTAGATACCAAGCTAATCCAGGTGAGAGTCACTGGACACTGGTTAAAGGTATCCTTAAGTACTTGAGAAGGACTAAGGATATGTTCCTCATCTACGGTGGTCAGGAGGAGCTCGTTGTAAATGGTTACACCAATGCTAGCTTCCAAACCGATGTAGATGATTCACAATCTCAATCAGGTTTTGTGTTCACGATAAATGGTGGTGCGGTTAGCTGGAAGAGTTCCAAGCAGGAGACCATGAGCGATTCTACAGCAGAAGCCGAGTACATTGCAGCCTCTGGTGCCGCAAAGGAAGGTGTTTGGTTGAGGAGGTTTCTCATAGAGCTTGGTGTATTTCCTAATGCGTCGAGCCCATTGAATTTACATTGTGATAACAATGGGGCGATTGCACAGGCTAAGCAGCCAAGGGATCACCAGAAGAACAAACACGTACTTCGGAAGTTTCATCTCATTCAAGAGTTTGTGAAACGAGAAGAGATTAAACTATGCAAAATACATACGGATTTGAATGTAGCAGATCCATTGACAAAGGCTCTTCCACAGCCCAAGCATGAGGCGCACTTGAGGCCTATGGGGATTAGACTTCTTAGAGATTAACTCTAGTGCAAGTGGGAGACTGTTGGGAATATGCCCTAGAGGTAATCATAGAGATGATGATATTCTGCCAGTATCCATGATTGTATTATATGTTCAATGAATATCCATTAAAAGACAACCTGTATTGATCAGCAATTACGTGAATTATTTGTAGAACTCTTTACTTGAATGGTTATTCTAAATGTTGTCCCTGGTCGGCGTTCTAGTGAAGAACACACTTGAATATGACCAGCACATGTATTAGTTGATGGCTATGTTTCACAAGTCATGGACATCGAGATATCAAACTAATAATGTGGGCACATGTATGACATGTAGGCTGGACTGACCCGACTAGAGATTGCCTCTATACACATCATGTATGTTATGTCCTTCGACCTAAGATTGTGGTATGCACTCAAGATGTGGAACGATCTACTTAGGGACTATCAAACGCTGCTCCGTAACTGGGCAGTTATAAAGGTAGTTTTCGGGTGGTCGGGAAACATGTTGTGATGCATAGACAGTCAAGATGGAATTTGCCCCTCTCTGTGTGAGAGAGATATCACTGGTGTCACTCAAGTGATTGGATCAACTAAATGCATGGCCGTGCTTGGGTTAAGTGTTAACCCACGAGTTGAACCATATATCGTGAGGCAAAGGGTTCGTCTGATAAGATCTCGCACACATAGGAGTTGTTATGCCTTGCTAGAGGCCGCTGTGTCGATTAAATATAACCGGATGTTTTGACCAGCCTGAAGTATACCAACGGCCTCGAGGGGGCTCTCGAGGGTGGTCTCGAAGGCGGCCTCGAGGGGGGTCTCGAGGGTGGCGCCGCAACGCGGGAGTTGAACGCGGGAGCAGATCTCGGCGCACGTCTCCGCCGGGCCGAGGAGCGTAGGCCCAATAGTGGTTAAAGCCCACATGTATCTTCATTAATATTTTAGATATTTAGAGGATATAGGATTAGTACCGTATTGATTAGTCACAAGAGGTGAAGTCCTATGTAATCCTTATATTCAGCCCGTGAGGCACAATAGAAACCAAGCAGAAACATATTATTGTTTCCGGCTTCCTTTAGGGAGCCGGAAGATCGGGAAGTCCCCCTAAACCCTAGCCGCCTCCTCCATCACGGCGCCCCAGCGCCATCGTCGCCCTCGACCTCCAATCTCCCATCCGTACAGGTTGCGAGAGGGCAAGGGTAGGGTTAGGAATCCTACCAATCTGGTATCTGGTACCGGATTGCCAGGCCACGATGACATCCCCTTTTCCCACCACCGCCGTCTCGATTCCCATCAACAACGCCACCACCAACCCGCTGCTCCACACCGTCGCGCCGACCACCGCTGATTCGTCCGTCGTCGCGGATGTCTCGTCGTCCGACGGTGGGGCGCCCCTCACGTTGCAGGGTCTGGCCGCCGTCGTTCTTGAGATGCAGCGTGACATGCGCGACATGCGCTCAGCATGGGCCGGCCTGCTGCAACAGCCGCCGCCACCCGCGCCCACCACGACGCCCCCGACTGCGACGGCGACCCCCGGGGTGCCGCTCAGCCAGCTGTGCTGGCCGACTTTCCGTCACCACTGCCACCGTGGCTGCAAGCCCAGCTAGGGCAATCGTCGCCCACCGCTGCCACGACGGTCGCGACTACAGCGGCGCCGCGTCCGACTCTACCACAGGCCAGCGGTATCCTGTATGGCGGCGTTACGAGACCACTCTTCCAGCCGCCGCCCGCCTTCCAGCCGCCGGCCGCGTCTGCTCCCCACGAGGGGGGTTTGACCCGGGGCTGGCCGCAGCTCTCGCGATGGCCGGCGTCGCAGGGGGGCCCAAGCCCTACAAGCTCGAGTTTCCGACATACGACGGCTCGGTTGATCCCCTCAACTGGCTCAATCAGTGCGAGCAGTTCTTCAGGGGGCAAATGACACTCGTCTCGGCACGGACGTGGCTCGCGTCGTATCATCTACGTGACGCGGCCCAGACATGGTACTACGCCTTGGAGCTCGACGAAGGCATGCCGTCCTCGGAGCGGTTCCGTGGCCGCTGTTCCCTTCGTTTTGGACCGCCGATCCAGGGGACCCGTTTGGCCGAGCTTGCTCGTTTGCCCCTCGGGACGTCGGTGCAGGATTATTCAGAACGCTTCAACGCCGTCCTTTGCCATGCTCACGGCCTCGACGCGTGGCAGAAGGCCGAGCTTTATGTGGGCGGACTCCCGGATTCCATCAGGAAGCAGGTTCAGCGACACGCACCGCCCGATCTCCAGTCGGCCATGTACTTGGCACGGTAGTTTGAGGACAGCGCTCCACCACCGACGACTGCACCTGCACGGGGCGCGCGTCCAGCCCAGCGTGCTGCGTGGGCTCCTCAGCAGCGCCTGGGCCCTCAGGAACGTCGCCGCCAGGGGCTGTGCTACAACTGTGAGGAGCCCTATGTCCGCGGGCACATCTGCCAGCGGCTTTTCTACTTGGAGAGCGATGACTTCCTTGAGGAGGAGCCCGCGACTAAGGACACGGCGAGCCCGCCGAACGACACTACCACCCCAGCGACCACTAATGCTCTTGTGGTTTCCTTACAGGCTGTCGCCGGTATTCGACCGGCTAATGCGATGCTGCTGCCCATAACTATCAAGGGGGAACGCTTCCTCGCCCTCCTGGATACCAGGTCGACGCACAACTTCATGGCGGGGAGCGTCATGCGCCGCCTCGGCCTTGCTCCCAACGGGGGCGCCCACCTGCGGATCACGGTGGCAAATGGTGATCGCGTGCCGTGCGAGGGCATCGCACGCGGCATGTCGATCACCATCCACGATGAGGCCTTCGTCATCAACTGCGTCGGCCTCAACTTGGGCGGATTTGAGTTCATCCTCGGCTTCGACTTCATCCGCACTTTGGGCGTAGTCCAGTGGGACTGTGCGGCGCTCACGCTTTCATTCTGCCGGAACGGGCGCCGCATCACGTGGCAGGGGGTGGCCGGTTCTTCAGCACCCTCGCCGGCCGCCTCTGCCCAGGCCTGTGCAACGGTTCCACCGGACCCGCGGCTGCCTCTGCTGGGTGATCGACTCCAACAGCACGCCGCCATCTTCGCGGAACCCACAGGGCTCCCGCCGGAGCGCCCCTATGACCATTGCATCCACCTGCTGCCGGAGACCGCGCCGGTAGCAGTGCGCCCTTACCGCTACCCCCAGCTGCAGAAGGATGAGCTGGAACGCCAGTGCGACGCGATGCTGGCCCGAGGCATCATCCGGCCTAGCACGTCACCCTTCTCCGCCCCCGTGCTCCTTGTACGGAAGGCGGACAAGTCTTGGAGGTTCTGCATTGACTACCGGGCTCTCAACGCCAAGACTGCCAAGGACAAGTTTCCAATCCCCGTGGTCGATGAGCTGCTCGATGAGTTACATGGGGCGAGGTTCTTCTCCAAGCTTGACCTCCGCTCCGGGTACCACCAGGTGCGCATGCACCCCGACGACATCTTTAAGACGGCCTTCCGCACCCACCATGGACACTTTGAGTTCCTGGTCATGCCGTTCGGGCTCTCGAACGCGCCGGCGACATTCCAGGCGTTGATGAATGATGTTCTACGGCCATATCTTCGAAGGTTTGTCCTGGTGTTCTTTGATGACATACTCATCTATAGCTCGTCGTGGGCCGAGCACCTGCAGCATGTCAACGTCGTCCTCAACGCCCTGCGAGCACATCACCTCCACCTCAAGCGCTCCAAGTGCTCGTTCGGCGCGTCCTCGGTCTCCTACTTGGGACACGTCATCGCCGAGGGCGGTGTCGCCATGGACGCCGACAAGGTGGCGGCCATCGCCGCGTGGCCACCTCCCCACTCCGCCCGGGCCCTCTGGGGATTCTTGGGCTTGGCGGGCTACTACCGCAAGTTCATCAAGGATTTTGGCATCATCGCAGCCCCGCTGACGCGTCTCTTGCGGCGAGACGCATTCCTGTGGGATGACGACGCGACGACGGCGTTCGCGGCGCTCAAGCGCGCCCTCACCACCGGCCCGGTTCTCCAAATGCCGGACTTCGCCGCCACCTTCATCGTCGACTGCGACGCGTCAGGAGCGGGGTTCGGCCACCGATCCTGCCGTACCGGCCGGGCTCGGCCGACATGGACGCGGCAGACTCTCTCCTTCGCAGCCACGATGAGATGCTCGCCGAGGTACGTGAGCGCCTCCTCCAGGCGCAGCAGCTTTCGAAGAAGTACTACGACGCCAATCACCGCGACGTGGAGTTCGCCGTCGGGTCGTCGGTCTAGCTACGCCTTCTTCACCGCACGACACAGTCTCTAGACCCACGTGCCCGGCTCTCGAGGGTAGTCTCAAAGGCGGCCTCGAGGAGGATCTCGAGGGTGGCGCACACAGCGGCATCGAGGAGGCTCTCGAGGGTGGTCTCGAAGGCGGCCTCGAGGGGGTCTCGAGGGTGGCACCGCAACGCGGGAGTTGAACGCGGGAGCAGATCTCGGCGCACGTCTCCGCCGGGCCGAGGAGCGTAGGCCCAACAGTGGTTAAAGCCCACATGTATCTTCATTAATATTTTAGATATTTAGAGGATATAGGATTAGTACCGTATTGATTAGTCACAAGAGGTGAAGTCCTATGTAATCCTTATATTCAGCCCGTGAGGCACAATAGAAACCAAGCAGAAACATATTATTGTTTCCGGCTTCCTTTAGGGAGCCGGGAGATCGGGAAGTCCCCCTAAACCCTAGCCGCCTCCTCCATCACAACGCCCCAGCGCCATCATCGCCCTCGACCTCCAATCTCCCATCCGTAAAGGTTGCGAGAGGGCAAGGGTAGGGTTAGGAATCCTACCACCGGCGGTCTACCACGGGGAACCCCACGGTTGGAGTTTGCTGTAAGGGAAACACAAAGACCTCGAACCAGATGTGAGAAACAGAACAAAGAGCCCGAGACAAGGATCTTTACCCAGGTTCAGGCCGCTCGGAGGCGTAATACCCTATGTCCTGCTTCTCGTTGTTGATCGAATACCAGGTACCTGTCTTACAATGTCTAGATGCCTAGTACTCGAGAGCTATGAAAGAGCTATCAGGTTATGTCTGCTAAGAACCGATGCATTCTAGGGGGGTCCTTGGCCACCTTATATAGCTCGGTGAACAAGGTTACACAAGGGTCGGTTACATTGAGTCGTATCTGATAAGGACTATCCTAACTGACTAGGACTTCTTGAAGGCCAAGTAATCCTCGATGCGATCCACCCATCCTGATCGGAAGCGGACCACGGCCTTTAGCTTGTTGTCCAGCCCACCAGCCTGGTCGGTGACGGACCAGACTCCATAGTGTGCAAGCTCTGGGCCATCTGCCGAGTAGCCCAAAGTATAGCTGTGAGGATACAGGGGGTCTATCCCCCCACAGCTAGTCCCCGAGCACCATGTATCTTGAGGAAGGCGTCATCTTGACTTGTACCGAGCAGTGCAGTTGCAGACCACAAAGCACAGAGCAGCGAAGAAGCCGAGCACTCCAACCGTGCACACCAGCCGAGCACTCCAGCCGAGCACAGAGAAAACCGAGCACTTCCGCCGAGCACCCTAGCCGAGCACTGAAATGGATGCCGAACAGCTTCTTCCCAAGCAACGTAGTCTGCTCCCGACCACTGGTTGTTGCCAAAGAATATGACCTATCGAAAGATGCATGATGCTCAAAAAAGAAAAGAAAATAAAAATTCTTTTTACGTCCTAAGACGTGGGCCCACGTTAGCGCGTGACACGCGGTACCACCGAAACGCTAAAATGAACCAGATGGGACAATATGTGGAAAATCCATGAAAAGGAGAAAAACGAAAATATAGGCCCTAAGTCACCGCGAGGTGACGTGGGCCCACGTAGTCCCCAAGTTCGATGGAAGATAGGATATGTTGTATCGAACTTTTTGAAGAAAAAGCCGGAAAACTGCATCAAACTTTTTTGAAGAAAAAAGTCGAAAAAACTATAACCAGAGCAGTCCCCAAGCATCACAGCCAAAGCTGGAGCTATCGAACCCGAGAACAATAGATAGTCCCCAAGATCGTGCGAAACAGAAATAGAAACCATCCAGGGCCAAATGACATGAATAGGGGAAACCATAAAACTGAAAATCTTATGATTTCAAAACACATGGGAATAAGAAAGAAGGCCCGTCAAGCGTCGGCCCACTTGGTCCCATGTGAGTCCACTTAAGGAAAATGGACCAACCCTAGAAGTCAAAATGGCAACACCCGAATAGTATAAATACCCGCTGCCACTGAGTGGGAATGGTTCCACACCGCAGCCATTGGCACGCAAACAACACTTCATCTTCCTCGAGCCTACTGAGAACCAAAAGAACTCAGAACACGAAAAGCCGCCACCAATCAACCCCGAGCACCAACCACCGCCTCCCGTATTGCCACGAATCGTAGTGTCATTGACCCAATCGGAGTCAAGGAACAATAGATCCAGTTCTTCTCATCCGCACCACCACCACCGTCAAGCAAGATGGCAAGGAAGGGAACGAAGAAGACGGCAAGGGGAACCGAAACGGCGTCGTGCGGAGCGCAATGGGTGGAATCGGAGTCCACCCAGGAGTCACTGCAGGCCCTCGCAGACGAAGAAGTCGGCCTTCGTTCCCTTGTTGGCTGAAGCGCAGTACAGGTGCCAGCCTGATCTTCCATTTCAGGGCGGATGCAAGCGGTGTCGAGGTGCAGGAAGAACGAAGGCCGACTGCAGAACAGGCGGAGCCACAGAAAAGGGCGGTGGTACCATATCAGGTGCCCCAATCGCCTCAAATTGATAGGCCGCTCTACTCTGACAAGGGAAATCAAACAGCTGCGTCCGCACTAGAGCCGCAGCTGGAGGATATCCCACATGAGCCTCGTCTTCCAGAGTCTGACCTCCCCCAGCAACATGTAAACATTACGCGCCAGCTGGGTCAAAATGAGGTACAGACGTATGAGGAGATCCCGAACACCAAACTCGATGAAGGTGTTCAGGATGCAATAAACCTGCTACAAGACCGCATCAAGGTACGCAATGCTTGGGTTTTCCCAAATCTGAGTGAATAAAACCTGTACTGACACATCTTTCCCTTTGGCATAGTCTCTGAAAGATGCAAACCTGCAACAAGCTTGAACCATTGAAAAGTTCGGGCCTGTGTGGAAAGAGGTCCAAGAACTCCGCCAAGCCAAAGCAGGGCTCGAAGCACAGGTGGGAGTATACACTTCTCGGGAGAACCAGCTCGAGCAGGAGGTTGAGGGGTGGTGAACAAAGGCTGCAGAATGGAAGATCAGAGAAAGCGGTAATTCTCCATCCACTGCTTAAACCCTCTTGATAAATGCCGAGCACTCATATGCTTGTTTGTTTGCATAGTGCTTAAACGCCAAATCAAGGAGCTTGCCCATGCCAAAACCTCCCTCGAAGAGTGAACAAAAGCAGCTGAAGAGCAGATCGAGGCGGCTAGCAAGGAAATTGCCGAGCTAACCGGTAAGTAGTATGATTCTGTGATCATGTGAATGTCTGCAGCATACTGGACGGACCAGGATATGCCAACCACCATGTGTTGTTTGTATGCAGAGACGAGGGAAAGGTGCATAGCACAGGTAGGTCTTTTGCAAGACACCTGTACTGCACTTCAGGAAAAGATAGATACCCTTACTGGCTACATCAAGCCAATGTTGAGGGCAATCTTTCCTAAAGAACCGTACCCCTCGGATCCAATGGGCAAGGACGTGCTTGTGGCCGACCAGTGTCGAAGACTCTGGCCAGCCGCCAAGAAGTTCGTAGCCAGTGCCGCGGAGTACGCAGTGTCCACTGCTCTTGCAGTGGTTCGCTCGCGATACCCGGAGGTGCAACCGACCATGGTTGCCCAGGGGATTGCTCCGGAGCTCGGCGAAGAAGCCTCCGAAGAACTCCGAGAGACGTCTGCTCCCGCTACCAAGCTGCTGGTTGAAGATATGGTCTTCTTAGAAGATCCTGCAGATGAAGGAGGCGGAGTGTAAATAACCAAGAACAAAGTTTGTATATATAAACAATGTTGTAAAGGTTGTGCCGTACACAAGGTGCTCGGGAAACACATTTTAATGGTGTATGCAGACATATCTTCTAACGTTTTAAATGGCTAAAAAGCATATCCAAATGCAACAAAACCACGTTAGGAAAAAAGAAAGAGAAAAAGTTTTGTGCTAACGCTTTTAACGGTTAAAAAGCATATCCAAATGCAAGAAAACCACGTTAGAAAAACTTATGTCAACAAGTAAGTTTTGCTCCCCACCCTCAAAGCAGTTAGCCCTGTTAGCTGACGAAGGGATGTACTAGTGAACAGCGCGGTACGCCAGGATGCACGAGGTCCAATCCTAAGTAGCCATAGGGAGCAACTGCCGGGTCTCCTAGTACCATATAGCGCGGAGCTGTAGCACATCGTAAGAGGACCGTGACGCAGTGCCTTATCAAACCGTTCTCGGCGAGCAGGAAACAAGATTTACATGTGACTTATGCAGGGTGCATGTTATGACAGGTTATGCAATATTTTGTATGAAAAAAACATTGCAGCTAGGAAAGAGAGTAGGAACTGAACACTGTTATTAATCTGAAAAAATAACAAAGAGGAGGATGAGGTACATATCTTCGACTTCTATGGATAGAAGCGTATAAGGTGCTCAATGTGCCACGAGTTTGGCTCTTCGACTCCTGTTAGTGTCTCCAACCGGTAGGATGTAGGCCGTGTGACGGCTTTAATCCTGAACGGTCCTTCCCAGCGCGGAGAGAGCTTGTGAAGCCCACCTGTCTTTTGTTTTCGTCGCAACACGTAGTCGCCGACCATGAATAGCCGTCCTCGGACGTTGCGGTTGTAGTATCGACGCACGGTTTCCAAGTACTTGGCCGTCCGAGCACATGAATCCAAAGTCTCTTCTTCCTTGGCAACGAGGTCTACTTCTCGAGCTTCGTTGGAGACTTCTTCATCGTAGTAGGCCACCCGGGGAGACTGAAAAGCGACCTCCGCTGGTAGAACAGCTTCGGAGCCGTATACCATGAAGTATGGTGATACGCCAGTGTTGCGACTGGGCTGGGTGCGGAGTCCCCAGACCACTGCGGGTAGTTCGGTGAACCACCGACCAGGTTTGAGTTTCTTTTCTGCCTGGTATACCCGTTTTCTTAAGGCTTCAAGGATCATCCCGTTGGTGCGCTCGACCTGACCGTTAGCTCGTGGGTGTGCAACAGACACATACTTGACTTTAATGCAATTGCTATCGCAAAAGTCGAAGAATGCTTCGCTTGTGAACTGCGAACCCAAGTCGGTAATAACGGTGTTTGGGATGCCAAACCTGTGGATGACCCCATCGAGAAACTGTACTACCTTCTCAGTCGTGGCCTTCTTGACTGCTTTGTACTCGATCCACTTGGAAAACTTATCAATGAGTACAAAGACGCAAGTAAAGCCGCCAGTGGATTTTCTGAACGGCCCGATCAGGTCAAGTCCCCAGCATGAGAAGGGCCAAGCGGCTGGAATAGTTTGAAGTTCGTATGCTGGCACACGGACTTGCTTGGCAAACATTTGACAGTTGACGCACCGTCGAACGTAGTCCTCGGCGTCGGAAATAGCCGTTGGCCAGTAGAAACCTGCTCAGTAGGCTTTGCCGACCAGCGTCCGGGATGCTGCATGGTTTCCACAGGTGCCAGCGTGAATATCCTTCAGAAGTTCCAAACCCTCCTCTTGGGTTATGCACTTCTGGTAAATCACGGACCTGGGTCCCTTGCGCATCAACTCGCCGTTGATCATAGCGTATGATTTGGCTCGTCGGATCAACTGTTGGGCGGCAATCTTGTCCTCCGGAACAAGGTGGTCATTTAGGTATTTGATAAAGGGCTCTCTCCAGTCGGACTGGAGAGGCGCCGCCGGTTGGGATGGCTTCGAACCTCTATCATCTACCTGCTGGTCAGGGGGAGTTGACTCGACCCCAGCTGTCGTATTACTTAGTAGCGCTGCTAAAAAGTTTGCAGCAGGATCAAGATCTGGTGTTGGATCAGTCTGATCGGACACCGAGGGTTTAATCAGATCTTCGACGAAGACTCCAGGGGGAATCTTCGCACGAGTTGACCCAAGTTTGGACAATTCATCGGCACCAACATTCTTTTCACGTGGTACGTGAATGAATTCCAAGCCATAAAATTTGTTCTCAAGCTTACGTATGGCTGCGACGTAAGCGTCCATTTTTTCGTTAATGACGTCCCAGTCCTTGTTGACTTGATTCACAACGAGCGCAGAGTCACCATACACCATGAGGCGTTTGATGCCGAGCTCCACTTCTATGCGAAGACCATGCAGGGCTGCCTCGTATTCTGCTACGTTGTTGGAAGCCTTAAAGTGAATACGTAGGACGTATTTGATGGTATCTTTAGAGGGGGATATGAAATAGACCCCAGCTCCGGCGCCATCAATCTTCAGCGACCCGTCGAAGTACATCACCCAGTGGTCGGCTGTGGTATCAGCCAAAGGAAGACTGATATCCGACCACTCGACTATAAAGTCGACAAGGCATTGTGACTTCACAGTTTTGCGGCTCTGGAATTGCAAAGTGAACTCGGATAATTCCAGAGCGTACTTGACGATGCGACCGCTGGCATCTCTGTTACGGAGGATGTCTCTGAGTGGCGCGTCGGACACCACTATGATCTTGAAGGCATGAAAGTAGTGGGATAGCTTACATTTAGTGATCAGGAGTGCATATAACAGCTTTTGCACATGGTTGTAGCGTTGCTTTGACTCGGTAAGCACTTCACTGATGTAATATATAGGGCGCAGGACCCCATACACATGTCCCACTTCTTCGCGTTCGACTACGAGTACAGTGTTGACCACATTGGTCGTTGCAGCGATGTACAAGAGGAGCTCTTCATCATGCTTGGGTACCGTAAGAAGTGAGGGAGAAGCGAGATAGGCTTTTAGCTCTTTGAAAGCCTTGACAGCCTCCTCGGTCCACTCGAACTTTTCCTTAGCCTTTAGGAGCTTGAAAAAGGGAAGACCTTTTTCACCCATGCGTGAAATATAGCGGCTTAGGGCAGCCATACATCCGGTTAATTTCTGAACGTCCTTGACACACCGCGGAGGGCGTAACGTCAGGATATCATTGACCTTCTCGGGATTTGGTTTGATGCCATCTCGGCTAACATGGTGGCCGAGGAGAATCCCGGAAGGAACACCGAACACGCACTTGTTGGGGTTAAGCTTCCATTGGTACTTGTTCAAGGCATCAAAGGTGCTTTGAAGGTTAGCAATCAGGGTATTCGTTTGCCTGGTTTTTACGACAACGTCATCCACATATGCTTCAACAAGGTCGGCAGCAATCTCATCGCTGAGACAAGCTTGAATGGCACGTTGGTAAGTAGCTCCAGCGTTTTTGAGACCGAAAGACATGGTCGTGTAACAAAAAGTGCCGAAGGGAGTAATGAAAGAGGTTTTCTCCTGGTCCTCGATCTTGAGGGCTATTTGGTGATAACCTGAATAGCAGTCGAGGAACGAGAGGAGTTCGCAACCTGCGGTAGAATCTACCACCTCGTCGATGCGAGGGAGATTGAACGCTTGTTTGGGGCAGTGTTTGTTGAGATCGGTATAATCAACACACATTCTCCATTCACCGTTTTTCTTTTGTACAAGGACCGGATTGGCTAACCACTCCGGGTGATACACTTCTCTAATAAAGCCAGCTGCTAGGAGCTTAGCTACTTCTACCCTAATGATCTCCTTGCGATCGCGGGCGAACCGACGCATTTTCTGCTTGACCGGTTTTGCTGTGGCAGATACCTCAAGAGCGTGCTCGGCCTTTTCCCTGGGCACACCAGGCATGTTGGAGGGTTTCCACGCGAACACGCTGATGTTCTCACGAAGGAACTGGACGAGCGCATCTTCCTATTTCGGATCGAGGCTTGTGCCGATCTTCGTGGTCTTGGATGAGTCTTCGAGGGAGAGTTGAACCACCTTGTGCTGCTTAGCCTGGTTGGATGGACGCCGACCAGATCCAACAGGAGCCTCAAGCTCTGCTGGTGGAGCGTTCGCGACATCCAGACTTGAATGTTGCAGGGCATGAGAGAGTTCCTGGAACTCCGCGGCTGCGTAGGCCTTAGACTCGCACTCTCGAGCCATGAAGGCGTTGCCACGTAGGGAAAGGATTCCCTGTTTGGTGGGTAGCTTCAAGACAAGATAGCCATAGTGCGGAACAGCCATGAATTTGGCGATGCCTGGTCGGCCTAGGATGGCGTGATAGATTCCTTCGAAGTCAGCCACGATGAAGTTGATGTAGTCGATACGGAAGTGCTGCTTGGTACCAAACTGTACAGGCAAAGTGATCTGCCCAAGTGGGTACGAGGGCTTCCCTGGCATGATACCCCAGAAGGGAGTATCGTAGGGTTGCAAGTGCTCCACCTTGATACCCAATTCCAGGAAGGCTGGATAAAAGAGAATGTTCAGAGCACTGCCGCCGTCGACGAGGACTTTTTCAAACCGAACACCGTCTATCACCGGGTCAAGGACCAGCGGGAACCGACCGGCGTCAGGTATTTGAGCCCACATATCATTGCGACTGAATGATATAGGCTGTTCGGACCAGGCTGGAGCTTTGACATCGGCGACGAGGTGGTCGGGATCGGTGCTCTGAAGCGCCATAATGGCTCGTGAGAGCAGTTTCTTGTCCCGGGCGTTCTCGGACGCCACCTTGCCGCCGAAGATGACAGCAGTTACATTTTTCACCGGTTCTTGATATGTGTGGCGTGGATTTGTATCCTGCTGCTCATCGTCGTCATCCTGGTGTTGGTCAGCCACCTTGCCCTTAGGATTTGGGTGTGGCTTTTTGTTAACGGCGGACTTGGCCAGTGCTTCGGCAAGGACCCGACATTGACCCATGGTATGGCCTCTGCCAGGGTGTCGAGGACACTCCTGGGCGAGGATCTTGTCTACAGCCTCGTCATTGGGCCTCTTTTGTCCTTTGACTGCGTGGACATCGTCATCGGCGCGGTTTCGATTGCGTTTGCCACCGTTGAAGTTGCCTTGACCACGACGCCGCATAGGGCGTTCGTCGTCCCGCTGGTCAGAACCACGGCTGAAACGTTGGCCACCATGACGAGCTGCCTGCCGACGAGGTGGTCGGTCAGGTTCACTGTCTTCGTCGTCGTCGTCATTACGCCGGGCATTACGCTTGGAAGGGCCTGCACCGCAATGATTTAAGCCGTCTTCCACCTCAGCGTGCTCATTTGCAATGGCGAGGAGTTGGACCATCGTAGTGGGCTTCAAAAAGAATAATTCTCTCTGTAATTCGTAGCCTTGCGGTTGGTCCAGGCCATTGATGAAGGCCTCGATGCTGGCTTCTGGCGAGATGTTTGCGACACGATTCCAAGCATCCAAGAAGCGATGGATGTACTGGCGCAGGGACTCCTTCGGCTTGAGCCGTACTTGCTTCAGGGCGTATTTGGTGCCAGGCTGAACGCAGGTAGGCCTGAAGTTGTCCACGAACATCTGCTGGAGCTGGGGCCAGCTATGGATTGACCCAGGAGGTTGTCGGAACAACCACGGGGAGACTGTGTTGCTCATGGCGACAGGTAAGTAATTGGCCATGACGTACTCATCACCACCAGCTGCTCGGATGGCAACCTCGTACAGCGTCAGCCAGTGCTCGGGATCCGCCTTGCCATCGTAAGTCTTGATGTCAGCGGTCCGAAAGTTTTTAGGCCAAATGACTGCTTTAAGCTGTTCAGAAAAAGGAGCGATGCCAGTCGCGTTCCGTCGTCCGCGGTCTTGCGCATTAATGCGTTCACGGGCATTGCGGCGCTGTGGCTGCTCGACTTCATCGTCATCACGATACCTCGAGAGCGTGCTCGGCCTTTTCCCTGGGCACACCAGGCATGTCGGAGGGTTTCCACGCGAACACGCTGATGTTCTCACGAAGGAACTGGACAAGCGCGTCTTCCTATTTTGGATCGAGGCTTGTGCAGATCTTCGTGGTCTTGGATGAGTCTTCGAGGGAGAGCTGAACCAACTTGTGCTGCTTAGCCTGGTTGGATGGACGCCGACCAGATCCAACAGGAGCCTCAAGCTCTGCTGGTGGAGCGTTCTCGACATCCAGACTTGAATGTTGCAGGGCATGAGAGAGTTCCTGGAACTCCGCGGCAGCGTAGGCCTTAGACTCGCACTCTCGAGCCATGAAGACGTTGCCACGTAGGGAAAGGATTCCCTGTTTGGTGGGTAGCTTCAAGACAAGATAGCCATAGTGCGGAACAGCCATGAATTTGGCGATGCCTGGTCGGCCTAGGATGGCGTGATAGATTCCTTCGAAGTCAGCCACGATGAAGTTGATGTAGTCGATACGGAAGTGCTGCTTGGTACCAAACTGTACAGGCAAAGTGATCTGCCCAAGTGGGTACGAGGGCTTCCCTGGCATGATACCCCAGAAGGGAGTATCGTAGGGTTGCAAGCGCTCCACCTTGATACCCAATTCCAGGAAGGCTGGATAAAAGAGAATGTTCAGAGCACTGCCACCATCGACGAGGACTTTTTCGAACCTAACACCGTCTATCACCGGGTCAAGGACCAGCGGGAACCGACCGGCGTCAGGTATTTGAGCCCACATATCATTGCGACTGAATGATATAGGCTGTTCGGACCAGGCTGGAGCTTTGACATCGGCGACGAGGTGGTCGGGATCGGTGCTCTGAAGCGCCATAATGGCTCGTGAGAGCAGTTTCTTGTCCCGGGCGTTCTCGGACGCCACCTTGCCGCCGAAGATGACAGCAGTTACGTTTTTCACCGGTTCTTGATACGTGTGGCGTGGATTTGTATCCTGCTGCTCATCGTCGTCATCCTGGTGTTGGTCAGCCACCTTGCCCTTAGGATTTGGGCGTGGCTTTTTGTTAAAGATGTGTATAAGAGACAGATCCTTCACCGACGTG
>OAMR01000760.1:438334-452787 GCA_900205405.1 Echinochloa crus-galli
GAGGTTACATTCTATTGCTATATTCTTTTGCATTCATTCTAGATCCTAGAGCTAAGATGAAAGGCTTCTTTAATGTGCTTGATCGAGTTACTTGCTGTAACAACCTGAAAATCCGAGCTATAAAATTTTTTCTGAAAACCTATGAGTGATGTTGTGTCATGTAGCATGTAGGGTTGCATAAGTTACATGTGTCATAAGACCTTACCTTGCAACCTCAAGCACGCATGCATAATTGCATTTTAATTACGTGTGAGTTGGTTTTTATTCTGCCTTTTTATGTGTGTATTAAATATTCACAAGGTGAATAGACTTGCCTTGCAGTCCTACAACCCTTCCCAACCGCTATTCCTTGCCTCGTGTCGCGAAAAGCGTGCAAGAATCCTCGAGTATGGCCCCTGTCGTCTATTGCCCTGCGCCCTCGATGCCTTTATGAGCCAATGGGCAATGGGATAAAAGTCGGATGGTGCTACTACTCAAATAGAACGACCCCAGTTTTCGAACCAGTTTGTGAGGGTAATCATTTCCTTACTCCAGCAATATTTTGTTTCATACTGTTGCAAGCAAGATTACCTCCTTAACCAGAAGTTTGACTCCATTCCCTGGCCGTGAATGCAGACGGAGAAGTACGTGCAAGTCCCTTTCTCCGAACAGTCCCAGGACGGCTTCGCCGACGCCCTTCGTGAGGTCCTCGAGTACCTTGGCGTTCCCAAGGAGAACTGCCTCTGGTCCTGCCATAGGGAGTATGGACCCGATGGGCCGATGAACTCCTACTATGTGATGATTCAGATAGTGGCGTGCAAAGAAGTTCTAGGAATGCAGAGCATCCTCGCGTGCGCTATGGATGACACCATCATCTAAGCCGCACAGCTCGCTGCATGCTCTGCCCTCAAGCAGTTGATGCGCAACAACTACAAGATCCTTGAGCATGGACCATACCGCCTGCTGCCCCACACCCTCGACATCAGAATGGAGGCTATCAGGGTCAGTGACGCTTTTGTCAAGGAGTACAACGAGGCGTTGAAGGTCACAGGAAGGCACCTGCTTGCTCAAGACTTGCTCATCCAGGCATTTGAGGAGAACAAGGACATCTACTGACGCCAAGTGACTGCATTGGAGGAGAAGGTAAAGGCTCAAGAGAAGGAGATTGCCAAGTTACAGGGAGCAAGATGGTCCAACACCGCTCATATAACCACATACGACATGAAGGTCTCTCTGTACCTGCGTGAGCTGGTGGACAAGCTGTACAACAAGTGGAAGAGGACCGATGCCCTTCGTGTCCAGGAGTACCAGGACCTGCAGTCTCAGCTGCCTGACCACCTCCACAAGGCACCCCGCACTGAGGAATTTCAGGTGGAGTCTCCCGACCTCAACATGTATGCCTGCGTCATACCCGAGCCTGAACCCACCCCAGAGTGGGAGCTGGCCCAGTTCCATGTGAAGAAGCAGTTCACCAAGGGTACCCCGTCACCAGAGGAGAACGGATACCCCTTCTACCCCGTCGTGAAGTCAGAGCCCACTCCTGAACAGTGATCCGTGTGAGGAGGAACCACAGCATGGCTGACCAGAAGCTTGTATAGCTTACATGACGTGACTCACCGCTTAGTAGAGTAGATCGTCCCCTTTTGTTGCCTACCTGCGAGTAGTGCGAAGATTCCGCGAGTCTTCTAGTGTAGTGACTAGAGACATCGCCATGTAATAATTTGCTGTAATGAATGCTTGGATCTTAACGTACTTTTTGGATCTTATTGTTTCTTTGGTTGAGTGTTGGATAGATCAAAAATGTTTTAAATCGAAAATGCTATCTAGTAGTCATAAATTAATGCATGCCACTCGCACTCGGTCTCTGATCCTACGAATTCTCCAACAGGGAGTTAAGTCCACGATTCCACCGAGAGTTGCCATGATCGGAGATCAAGAAGGGCTACTGTCAGCCCAGAGACTCAACTCAGAGATGAGGAGGCTTCGCGCTTCGCTACCCAAGGAAGACGCCGTTGGAGAAACTCCTACGCCACGTCCACACCTTTTGGCCGAAGTGTTGGCTCAGCAGATCAGACAATTGGAAACCATGGCAAGGGAATTGGAGCAAATGCAAAAGCACCTTCTGCGGATGCAGCTCCCTACCTTCGATGGAGTGGATGATGATCCCATCATCGCCATAGATTGGGGGCGATTGTGTTTGCCACCGTTGAAGTTGCCTTGACCACGACGCCGCATAGGGCGTTCGTCGTCCCGCTGGTCAGAACCACGGCTGAAACGTTGGCCACCATGACGAGCTGCCTGCCGACGAGGTGGTCGGTCAGGTTCACTGTCTTCATCGTCGTCCTCATTACGCCGGGCATTACGCTTGGAAGGGCCTGCACCGCAATGATTTAAGCCGTCTTCCACCTCAGCGTGCTCATTTGCAATGGCGAGGAGTTGGACCATCGTAGTGGGCTTCAAAAAGAATAGTTCTCTCTGTAATTCATAGCCTTGCGGTTGGTCCAGGCCATTGATGAAGGCCTCGATGCTGGCTTCTGGCGAGATGTTTGCGACACGATTCCAAGCATCCGAGAAGCGACGGATGTACTGGCGCAGTTACTCCTTCGGCTTGAGCCGTACTTGCTTCAGGGCATATTTGGTGCCAGGCTGAACGCAGGTGGGCTTGAAGTTGTCCACGAACATCTGCCAGAGCTGGGGCCAGCTATGGATTGACCCAGGAGGTTGTCGGAACAACCACGGGGAGACCGCGTTGCTCATGGCGATAGGTAAGTAATTGGCCATGACGTACTCATCACCACCAGCTGCTCAGATGGCAACCTCGTACAGCGTCAGCCAGTGCTCGGGATCCGCCTTGACATCGTAAGTCTTGATGTCAGTGGTACGAAAGTTTTTAGGCCAAACGACTGCTTTGAGCTGTTCAGAAAAGGGAGCGATGCCGGCCGCGTTCCGTCGTCCGCGGGCTTGCGCATTGATGCGTTCACGGACATTGCGGCGCTGTGGCTGCTCGACTTCATCGTCATCACGCAAGTGATTCCTTCACTGCTGATTGCGTCAGTAATTGCGTGGTTGGGGGTTATCCCTCGGATTGGGATAATAAAGATCGGGATAATCTGGATTGTAGCCATCGTCATCGCCATCTTGATAACGACCCCGATCACGCCTAGCATTATTGGAAGAGTTTTCGGCCTCACTCTCGGAATGCTGTGCTCGCTTATTGCGATTGCGCCGAGAACGACAAGATCTGCGGGAGGGAGCTTGGGAAGCCACGGAACGAAGATCGTTGACCTGGTTTTCTGCTGCAAACAGGCATTCTTTGATCCGATTCAGTCCCGGTGTCTCGGGAGGCAGTTGGTTTAACTTCTCCAAAGCCACGGCGATGTTGGCCGTGGGAGTTTCATGGACAGGTGCATTGCCGACCACGTCGAACTCAAGATTTAGATTACGCCGTCGCTGCCCACCAACGTTCATGTTACCGGCAGCAGCACCGCCTGCTCCACCATTATTACGATTGGAGATTAAGCAGGCTTCGTTTACACAGCGCTGGTCTCTAGCGGCGTTGCGGGCTTCACGGTCACGCCTTTGCTGCTCGGTTTCGTTCGGAACAGGCGGCTCATTGTCGCTCATCATGAAGATCAACCCACCGAAACCCGGAGGAAAACGGGGACTCTCGACGGCCTCCATCGAGTGCTCGGGAGTCACCAGAGCGGTAGAGATTTGACGTCTGCTGTTGAAACTATAATCTGAGAGATGATAGTCCGAGCAGCTGAAGGACACAATCGGTGTTTCATCAGTTTGAGCGAGCAGATCTGACACCGTAGGAAGTGGATCATGATCTTGGTGGTTGGGACCGAATTCTTTGATCACCACCATGTTGACGATGTGAGCAGGTCTATGCCTGGCTAGGGCCTGACATTCACTCATGGTGTGATTTTTGCCAAGGTGTCGAGGACACTCCTGGTCGGGAGTCTTGACCATGGCTTCGTCGTTGGGCCTCATGCTGACCTTGTGAGCAGGGTTCTCGGGAATCGCGTCAATGACGAGAAGCCATCTTTGCGTTCTCGGATGCCTCTTGCATACGAGGTAGCGTCGTTGTCGAGCCCGAAGGGAAAAGACCGACCATGCCCAGCGGGTTCAACCGGACCTTCCGGAGCAGGGGCTCTCGGTTGTGCTCGGGATTCCTGACGCTGGGTTAGATCGAACTCGACCCTTCGACTAGATCGAGGGGGAGACTGGTAGTTCCTCCGAGCTTCGATGAACTGATCCAATCTCGCGGGTGGTGGAACCCGACTCCTGTGCGAGACTGGATTAAATCGAGCTGGTCGGCGACCAAACCCCGGTGTCCTCTGTGGCACGGGAGCTTGACGCCGAGATAGATCTGAGCGTCGGGGATTGTTGACCGGACCAGTCGGCCTGCGCCGGATCTGAGAGTTCCTGGTCTGGTGGATATTGACTCGACCCGAAGCTTCTTGATGACTTGGATCTGCCTGTCGAGCACGACGGTTCCGATCTCGTCGAGATCGAACAGGGGTAAAATCCGAGAGATCTAGTTCTCGGTGGAGTTGGTACCGAGCACCCTCCATGAGATCCATAATCTCTGCCAGACCACGTCCCTGCTGATTAATCAAGTCAATCAGAACTGAATTGGTAACAGGTCTCCTCTGGTAGCGTGGAAGCTATCGTGGAGGAGCAGATGCAGTCATCCCGGCCGTCGAGGACGGTTCGGATCTGTGTGGAGCAGGTGTTGGAACCTGTCGCAAGGACGGTACTGAGACCGGAGAAACAGCGGACGGTGCTGAGACCGGCTGTGGTGTAGGGGGTGCAGAGACCGACCCTGATGCTCCCGTGATCATGAGGGGCACGGTTACGCTGGTGGTCCAGGAGATAGATCCAACCGTGAGCGTGATACCGGCCTCGAACTTCATGGAATCAGGGAACGAAACCATCTGACTCGCTGATGATCAAAGCGCTTGCCCCCTACCTGGTGCGCCAACTGTTGATTAAATATAACCGGCGGTCTACCACAGGGAACCCCACGGTAGGAGTTTGCTGTAAGGGAAACACAGAGACCTCGAACCAGACGTGAGAAACAGAACAAAGAGCCCGAGACAAGGATCTTTACCCAGGTTCAGGCCGCTCGGAGGCGTAATACCCTATACGCTGATGTTCTCACGAAGGAACTGGACGAGCGCATCTTCCTATTTCGGATCGAGGCTTGTGCCGATCTTCGTGGTCTTGGATGAGTCTTCGAGGGAGAGCTGAACCAACTTGTGCTGCTTAGCCTGGTTGGATGGACGCCGACCAGATCCAATAGGAGCCTCAAGCTCTGCTGGTGGAGCGTTCTCGACATCCAGACTTGAATGTTGCAGGGCATGAGAGAGTTCCTGGAACTCCGCGGCTGCGTAGGCCTTAGACTCGCACTCTCGAGCCATGAAGGCGTTGCCACGTAGGGAAAGGATTCCCTGTTTGGTGGGTAGCTTCAAGACAAGATAGCCATAGTGCGGAACAGCCATGAATTTGGCGATGCCTGGACGGCCTAGGATGGCGTGATAGATTCCTTCGAAGTCAGCCACGATGAAGTTGATGTAGTCGATACGGAAGTGCTGCTTGGTACCAAACTGTACAGGCAAAGTGATCTGCCCAAGTGGGTACGAGGGCTTCCCTGGCATGATACCCAGAAGGGAGTATCGTAGGGTTGCAAGCGCTCCACCTTGATACCCAATTCCAGGAAGGCTGGATAAAAGAGAATGTTCAGAGCACTGCCACCATCGACGAGGACTTTTTCGAACCTAACACCGTTTATCACCGGGTCAAGGACCAGCGGGAACCGACCGGCGTCAGGTATTTGAGCCCACATATCATTGCGACTGAATGATATAGGCTGTTCGGACCAGGCTGGAGCTTTGACATCGGCGACGAGGTGGTCGGGATCGGTGCTCTGAAGCGCCATAATGGCTCGTGAGAGCAGTTTCTTGTCCCGGGCGTTCTCGGACGCCACCTTGCCGCCGAAGATGACAGCAGTTACGTTTTTCACCGGTTCTTGATACGTGTGGCGTGGATTTGTATCCTGCTGCTCATCGTCGTCATCCTGGTGTTGGTCAGCCACCTTGCCCTTAGGATTTGGGTGTGGCTTTTTGTTAACGGCGGACTTGGCCAGTGCTTCGGCAAGGACCCGACATTGACCCATGGTATGGCCTCTGCCAGGGTGTCGAGGACACTCCTGGGCGAGGATCTTGTCTACAGCCTCGTCATTGGGCCTCTTTTGTCCTTTGACTGCGTGGACATCGTCATCGGCGCGGTTTCGATTGCGTTTGCCACCGTTGAAGTTGCCTTGACCACGACGCCGCATAGGGCGTTCGTCGTCCCGCTGGTCAGAACCATGGCCGAAACGTTGGCCACCACGACGAGCTGCCTGCCGACGAGGTGGTCGGTCAGGTTCACTGTCTTCATCGTCGTCCTCATTACGCCGGGCATTACGCTTGGAAGGGCCTGCACCGCAATGATTTAAGCCGTCTTCCACCTCAGCATGCTCATTTGCAATGGCGAGGAGTTGGACCATCGTAGTGGGCTTCAAAAAGAATAATTCTCTCTGTAATTCGTAGCCTTGCGGTTGGTCCAGGCCATTGATGAAGGCCTCGATGCTGGCTTCTGGCGAGATGTTTGCGACACGATTCCAAGCATCCAAGAAGCGATGGATGTACTGGCGCAGGGACTCCTTCGGCTTGAGCCGTACTTGCTTCAGGGCGTATTTGGTGCCAGGCTGAACGCAGGTGGGCTTGAAGTTGTCCACGAACATCTGCCGGAGCTGAGGCCAGCTATGGATTGACCCATGAGGTTGTCGGAACAACCACGGGGAGACTGTGTTGCTCATGGCGACAGGTAAGTAATTGGCCATGACGTACTCATCACCACCAGCTGCTCGGATGGCAACCTCGTACAGCGTCAGCCAGTGCTCGGGATCCGCCTTGCCATCGTAAGTCTTGATGTCAGCGGTCCGAAAGGTTTTAGGCCAAACGACTGCTTTGAGCTGTTCAGAAAAGGGAGCGATGCCGGCCGCGTTCCGTCGTCCGCGGGCTTGCGCATTGATGCGTTCACGGACATTGCGGCGCTGTGGCTGCTCGACTTCATCGTCATCACGCAAATGATTCCTTCGCTGCTGATTGCGTCGGTAATTGCGTGGTTGGGGGTTATCCCTCGGATTGGGATAATAATCTCGGGATTTGGTTTGATGCCATCTCGGCTAACATGGTGGCCGAGGAGAATCCCGGAAGGAACACCGAACACGCACTTGTTGGGGTTAAGCTTCCATTGGTACTTGTTCAAGGCATCAAAGGTGCTTTGAAGGTTAGCAATCAGGGTATTCGTTTGCCTGGTTTTTACGACAATGTCATCCACATATGCTTCAACAAGGTCGGCAGCAATCTCATCACTGAGACAAGCTTGAATGGCACGTTGGTAAGTAGCTCCTGCGTTTTTGAGACCGAAAGACATGGTCGTGTAACAAAAAGCGCCGAAGGGAGTAATGAAAGAGGTTTTCTCCTGGTCCTCGATCTTGAGGGCTATTTGGTGATAACCTGAATAGCAGTCGAGGAACGAGAGGAGTTCGCAACCTGCGGTAGAATCTACCACCTCGTCGATGCGAGGGAGATTGAACGCTTGTTTGGGGCAGTGTTTGTTGAGATCGGTATAATCAACACACATTCTCCATTCACCGTTTTTCTTTTGTACAAGGACCGGATTGGCTAACCACTCCGGGTGATACACTTCTCTAATAAAGCCAGCTGCTAGGAGCTTAGCTACTTCTACCCTAATGATCTCCTTGCGATCGCGGGCGAACCGACGCATTTTCTGCTTGACCGGTTTTGCTGTGGCAGATACCTCGAGAGCGTGCTCGGCCTTTTCCCTGGGCACACCAGGCATGTCGGAGGGTTTCCACGCGAACACGCTGATGTTCTCACGAAGGAACTGGACGAGCGCATCTTCCTATTTCGGATCGAGGCTTGTGCCGATCTTCGTGGTCTTGGATGAGTCTTCGAGGGAGAGCTGAACCAACTTGTGCTGCTTAGCCTGGTTGGATGGACGCCGACCAGATCCAATAGGAGCCTCAAGCTCTGCTGGTGGAGCGTTCTCGACATCCAGACTTGAATGTTGCAGGGCATGAGAGAGTTCCTGGAACTCCGCGGCTGCGTAGGCCTTAGACTCGCACTCTCGAGCCATGAAGGCGTTGCCACGTAGGGAAAGGATTCCCTGTTTGGTGGGTAGCTTCAAGACAAGATAGCCATAGTGCGGAACAGCCATGAATTTGGCGATGCCTGGACGGCCTAGGATGGCGTGATAGATTCCTTCGAAGTCAGCCACGATGAAGTTGATGTAGTCGATACGGAAGTGCTGCTTGGTACCAAACTGTACAGGCAAAGTGATCTGCCCAAGTGGGTACGAGGGCTTCCCTGGCATGATACCCAGAAGGGAGTATCGTAGGGTTGCAAGCGCTCCACCTTGATACCCAATTCCAGGAAGGCTGGATAAAAGAGAATGTTCAGAGCACTGCCACCATCGACGAGGACTTTTTCGAACCTAACACCGTTTATCACCGGGTCAAGGACCAGCGGGAACCGACCGGCGTCAGGTATTTGAGCCCACATATCATTGCGACTGAATGATATAGGCTGTTCGGACCAGGCTGGAGCTTTGACATCGGCGACGAGGTGGTCGGGATCGGTGCTCTGAAGCGCCATAATGGCTCGTGAGAGCAGTTTCTTGTCCCGGGCGTTCTCGGACGCCACCTTGCCACTGAAGATGACAGCAGTTACGTTTTTCACCGGTTCTTGATACGTGTGGCGTGGATTGGTATCCTGCTGCTCATCGTCGTCATCCTGGTGTTGGTCAGCCACCTTGCCCTTAGGATTTGGGTGTGGCTTTTTGTTAACGGCGGACTTGGCCAGTGCTTCGGCAAGGACCCGACATTGACCCATGGTATGGCCTCTGCCAGGGTGTCGAGGACACTCCTGGGCGAGGATCTTGTCTACAGCCTCGTCATTGGGCCTCTTTTGTCCTTTGACTGCGTGGACATCGTCATCGGCGCGGTTTCGATTGCGTTTGCCACCGTTGAAGTTGCCTTGACCACGACGCCGCATAGGGCGTTCGTCGTCCCGCTGGTCAGAACCATGGCCGAAACGTTGGCCACCACGACGAGCTGCCTGCCGACAAGGTGGTCGGTCAGGTTCACTGTCTTCGTCGTCGTCGTCATTACGCCGGGCATTACGCTTGGAAGGGCCTGCACCGCAATGATTTAAGCCGTCTTCCACCTCAGCATGCTCATTTGCAATGGCGAGGAGTTGGACCATCGTAGTGGGCTTCAAAAAGAATAATTCTCTCTGTAATTCGTAGCCTTGCGGTTGGTCCAGGCCATTGATGAAGGCCTCGATGCTGGCTTCTGGCGAGATGTTTGCGACACGATTCCAAGCATCCAAGAAGCGATGGATGTACTGGCGCAGGGACTCCTTCGGCTTGAGCCGTACTTGCTTCAGGGCGTATTTGGTGCCAGGCTGAACGCAGGTGGGCTTGAAGTTGTCCACGAACATCTGCCAGAGCTGGGGCCAGCTATGGATTGACCCAGGAGGTTGTCGGAACAACCACGGGGAGACTGTGTTGCTCATGGCGACAGGTAAGTAATTGGCCATGACGTACTCATCACCACCAGCTGCTCGGATGGCAACCTCGTACAGCGTCAGCCAGTGTTCGGGATCCGCCTTGCCATCGTAAGTCTTGATGTCAGCGGTCCGAAAGTTTTTAGGCCAAATGACTGCATTGAGATGTTCAGAAAAAGGAGTGATGCCGGCCGCGTTCCGTCGTCTGCGGTCTTGCGCATTGATGCATTCATGGACATTGCGGCGCTGTGGCTGCTCGACTTCATCGTCATCACGCAAGTGATTCCTTCGCTGCTGATTGCGTCGGTAATTGCGTGGTTGGGGGTTATCCCTCGGATTGGGATAATAAAGATCAGGATAATCTGGATTGTAGCCATCGTCAACACCATCTTGATAACGACCCCGATCACGCCTAGCATTATTGGAAGAGTTGTCGGCCTCACTCTCGGAATGCTGTGCTCGTTTATTGCGATTGCGCCGAGAACGACGAGATCTGCGGGAGGGAGCTTGGGAAGCCACGGAACAAAGATCGTTGACCTGGTTTTCTGCTACAAACAGGCATTCTTTGATCCAATTCAGTCCCGGTGTCTCGGGAGGCAGTTGGTTTAACTTCTCCAAAGCCACGGCGATGTTGGCCGTGGGAGTTTCGTGGACAGGTGCATTGCCGACCACGTCGAACTCAAGATTTAGATTACGCCGTCGCTGCCCACCAACGTTCATGTTACCGGCAGCAGCACCGCCTGCTCCACCATTATTACGATTGGAGATTAAGCAGGCTTCGTTTACACAGCGCTGGTCTCTAGCGGCGTTGCGGGCTTCACGGTCACGCCTTTGCTGCTCGGTTTCGTTCGGAACAGGCGGCTCATTGTCGCTCACCATGAAGATCAACCCGCCGAAACCCGGAGGAAAACGGGGACTTTCGACGGCCTCCATCGAGTGCTCTGGAGTCACCAGAGCGGTAGAGATTTGATGCCTGCTGTTGAAACTATAATCTGAGAGATCATAGTCCGAGCAGTTGAAGGATACAATCGGTGTTTCGTCAGTCTAAGCGAGCAGATCTGACAACGTAGGAAGTGGATCATGATCTTGGTGGTTGGGACCAAATTCTTTGATCACCACCATGTTGACGATGTGAGCAGGTCTATGCCTGGCTAGGGCCTGACATTCACTCATGGTGTGATTTTTGCCAAGGTGTCGAGGACACTCCTGGTCGGGAGTCTTGACCATGGCTTCGTCGTTGGGCCTCATGCTGACCTTGTGAGCAGGGTTCTCGGGAATCGCGTCAATGACGAGAATGCCATCTTCGCATTCTCGGATGCCTCTTGCATACGAGGTAGCGGCGTTGTCGAGCCCGAAGGGAAAAGACCGACCATGCCTAGCGGGTTCAACCGGACCTTCCGGAGCAGGGGCTCTCGGTTGTGCTCGGGATTCCTGCTAGTTCTCGGTGGAGTTGGTACCGAGCACCCTCCACGAGATCCATAATCTCAACCAGACCACGTCCCTGCTGGTCAATCAAGTCGATCAGATCTGAATTGGTGACAGGTCTCCTCTGGTAGCGTGGAAGCTGTCGTGGAGGAGCAGATGCAGTCATCCCAGCCGTCGAGGACGGTTCGGATCTGTGCGGAGCAGGTGTTGGAACCTGTCGCAAGGATGGTGCTGAGACCAGAGAAACAACAGACGGTGCTGAGACCGGCTGTGGTGTAGGGGGTGCAGAGACCGACCCTGATGCTCCCGTGATCATGAGGGGCGCGGTTATGCTGGTGGTCCAGGAGATAGATCCAACCGTGAGCGTGATACCGGCCTCGAACTTCATGGAATTAGGGAACGAAACCATCTGGCTCGCTAATTGATCAAAGCGCTTGGCCCCTACCTGGCGCGCCAACTGTCGATTAAATATAACCGGCGGTCTACCACGGGGAACCCAACGGTAGGAGTTTGCTGTAAGGGAAACACAGAGACCTCGAACCAGATGTGAGAAACAGAACAAGGAGCCCGAGACAAGGATCTTTACCCAGGTTCAGGCCGCTCGGAAGCGTAATACCCTACGTCCTGCTTCTCGTTGTTGATCGAATACCAGGTACCTGTATTACAATGTCTAGACCCCTAGTACTCGAGAGCTATGATGAAGCTATGCCAGAAAAAGATATCTGAGGTTATGTCTGCTAAGAACCGATGCGTTCTAGGGGGGTCCTTGGCCACCTTATATAGCTCGGTGAACAAGGTTACACAAGGGTCAGTTACATTGAGTCGTATCTGATAAGGACTATCCTAACCGACTAGGACTTCTTGAAGGCCAAGTAATCCTCGATGCGATCCACCCATCCTGATCGGAAGCGGACCACGGTCTTCAGCTTGTTGTCCAGCCCACCAGCCTGGTCGGTGACGGACCAGACTCCATCGTGTGCAAGCTCTGGGCCATCTGCCGAGTAGCCCAAAGTATAGCCGTGAGGGTACAGGGGGTCTATCCCCCCACACGCTGTCAACTATTGGGTGAGTAGGAGTACTCGGCCCATGTCTATCTGTACGTGAACCCATAGGGTCGCACGCTTAAGGGAAAGAAGCCTAATTCGAGTTGGACTCGAATTAGATAAAGCTTAGGGTTTCCTGATGGGCCTCCAGTTCGAGGTCGCATAGGACACGCCTATATAAGCAAGGGGTAGGGCGAAGCAAGAAATAGTTCATGCCAATCTAAGCGAATCAATCAGATTGATCTCGCCGCCTTCGTCGCCCACGCTTATGCTTTTGCTGTTCGCGGATCTAGCAATCCGGATGCGCAACGCTTCTCCCCGCACGTGTGTGATACCTCGGAGGTACTACATCTGTGGTACTTGGACGGATCTCGTCGATCACGGTGGTCGGCAACTAGTTGGCAAACTGGTCGGGAACCAGTTGAACGTGCTCGGGAACCAGTTGGACTGGTCAGGGACGTGCTCGGGTGATTGGAACGTGAAGGACGTAGTTGACGGATGACCACGCAACTGCACGGCACTGCTCGACGTGTTCGACTACTTCGAGTCTTCCGCTGCTCTGCGCGTCTAGTGGTAATCCTGTGACTTATATCTAGCAGTAGATCCTGGGACATGAGGCAGAAAAAGTTTTGTTTTCTGGGTAGCGTAGCACCCTCATAACCCATTAGTACTCCGCACCAACCACGGAGGTCAGCAAGACTTCGTGCTCTGCGCGCTGATTTGTTGTTGTTAGACGATGATGAACCAGCAAGCTATGCAGAAGCAATGATGGACCCAGATTCCGAGAAATGGCAAAGTGCCTGTCACACCCCAAATTTTCTAAATTGGGATGTGAATAAATAATATAAATACAATGATTAAAACAACATATATAACACGTCGAACTCAAGATTTAGATTACGCCGTCGCTGCCCACCAACGTTCATGTTACCGGCAGCAGCACCGCCTGCCCCACCATTATTACGATTGGGGATTAAGCGGGCTTCGTTTACACGGCGCTGGTCTCTAGCGGCGTTGCGGGCTTCACGGTCACGCCTTTGCTGCTCAGTTTCGTTCGGAACAGGCGGCTCATTGTCGCTCACCATGAAGATCAACCCGCCGAAACCCGGAGGAAAACGGGGACTTTCGACGGCCTCCATCGAGTGCTCTGGAGTCACCAGAGCGGTAGAGATTTGATGCCTGCTGTTGAAACTATAATCTGAGAGATCATAGTCCGAGCAGTTGAAGGATACAATCGGTGTTTCGTCAGTCTAAGCGAGCAGATCTGACAACGTAGGAAGTGGATCATGATCTTGGTGGTTGGGACCAAATTCTTTGATCACCACCATGTTGACGATGTGAGCAGGTTTGTGCCTGGCTAGGGCCCGACATTCACTCATGGTGTGATTTTTGCCAGGGTGTCGAGGACACTCCTAGTCGGGAGTCTTGACCATGGCTTCGCCGTTGGGCCTCATGCTGACCTCGTGAGCAAGGTTCTCGGGAATCGCATCAATGACGAGAGTGTCATCTTCACGTTCTCGGATGCCTCTTGCATACGAGGTAGCGTCGTTGTCGAGCCCGAAGGGAAAAGACCGACCATGCCCAGCGGGTTCAACCGGACCTTCCGGAGCAGGGGCTCTCGGTTGTGCTCGGGATTCCTGACGCTGGGTTAGATCGAACTCGACCCTTCGACTAGATCGAGGGGGAGACTGGTAGTTCCTCCGAGCTTCGATGAACTGATCCAATCTCGCGGGTGGTGGAACCCGACTCCTGTGCGAGACTGGATTAAATCGAGCTGGTCGGCGACCAAACCCCGGTGTCCTCTGTGGCACGGGAGCTTGACGCCGAGATAGATCTGAGCGTCGGGGATTGTTGACCGGACCAGTCGGCCTGCGCCGGATCTGAGAGTTCCTGGTCTGGTGGATATTGACTCGACCCGAAGCTTCTTGATGACTTGGATCTGCCTGTCGAGCACGACGGTTCCGATCTCGTCGAGATCGAACAGGGGTAAAATCCGAGAGATCTAGTTCTCGGTGGAGTTGGTACCGAGCACCCTCCACGAGATCCATAATCTCAACCAGACCATGTCCCTGCTGATCAATCAAGTCGATCAGATCTGAATTGGTGACAGGTCTCCTCTGATAGTGTGGAAGCTGTCGTGGAGGAGCAGATGCAGTCATCCCAGCCGTCGAGGACGGTTCGGATCTGTGCGGAGCAGGTGTTGGAACCTGTCGCAAGGACGGTGCTGAGACCGGAGGAACAGCGGACGGTGCTGAGACCGGCTGTGGTGCAGGGGGTGCAGAGACCAACCCTGATGCTCCCGTGATCATGAGGGGCACGGTTATGCTGGTGGTCCAGGAGATAGATCCAACCGTGAGCGTGA
>OAMR01000760.1:461593-486792 GCA_900205405.1 Echinochloa crus-galli
TGGTCCTGACACAGCTGTCTTGTTTATTTTATACCCCGAGCCACAAAATTCCGATCGAGGTGATTCAAGTTGGTGACATTCATTAATTTGTGGGTGGTATATACTTTCATTTGCTAGTAAATAGTTTCTTAATAAAACTTGACCAACTAAAAGTGCTTACTGCAGTATGGTCAGCCAACCTTTTTGCCTCAGCCTTGTATGTCATATTACATTTGCTGAGTACGTTATGTGCTCATACTTGTTGCTTTCCTTTCTTTCTTCTATTGTATCTACGACAACCGGAATGCTGCTCAGTTTGGGAGATTTTAGAGGATTTTTCACTGCTGGTTTTGAGGAGTTCTAGGCGTACGCAACCCCCAGTCGACTTCCTGTGAAGTTTGGAGCCTTCGTTTCCAGGATACGCTGTATACTCTGATAGACTCGTAAGTCATTTATATAGTTTATTATACGCGATACTTTATCTGTTATTCACATTCTGGCTTACTGTATGTGTGAAACTTGATCCTGGCACACATACAGCATACACTCGGTTGGTTTTCTAAAACCGGGTGTGACAGTGCCATGCAATCCGAAATAGATTCCATGGGAGACAATCAAGTTTGGAACTTAGTTGACCCACCTGATGAGGTTAGACCCATTGAGTGCAAATGGATCTTCAAGAAGAAGAAAGATATGGACGGAAATGTTCACGTCTATAAAGCTCGGCTTGTCGCAAAAGGTTTCCGACAAGTTCAAGGAGTTGACTACGACGAGACGTTCTCGCCGGTAGCGATGCTTAAATCTATTCGGATCATTCTAGCTATTGCTGCATATTTCGATTATGAGATATGGCAGATGGATGTTAAAACAGCCTTTCTAAATGGGTATTTAGAAGAGGACGTGTATATGATACAGCCTGAAGGTTTTGTTGATCCAAGCAATGCTAGAAAGATATGCAAGCTTAAGAAATCCATTTATGGGTTAAAACAAGCTTCTCGGAGTTGGAACATTCGTTTTGACGAAGTAGTCAAAGGGTTTGGTTTTCGTCAAAATGAAGAAGAACAGTGTGTTTACAAAAAGGAAAGTGGGAGCGCTGTTGTATTTCTGATCTTATATGTAGATGACATATTGCTGATCGGGAATGACATTCCTATGTTGCAATCCGTAAAGACTTCATTGAATAATAGTTTTTCTATGAAGGATTTAGGAGAAGCAGCTTACATCTTGGGTGTCAAGATCTATAGAGATAGATCAAAGAGGCTAATAGGATTATGCCAAGACACGTACATTGACAAGGTGTTGAAACGGTTCAACATGGAAAACTCCAAGAAAGGGTTCTTGCCTATGTCACATGGTATGCGCTTTAGTGACAAGCAGTGTCCTTCATCAGATGAATAGCGCGAACGCATGAGTAAGGTACCATATGCTTCGGCAGTTGGTTCTATCATGTATGCCATGATATGTACTCGCCCAGATGTCTCATACGCGCTAAGTGTAGCGAGTAGATACCAATCTAATCCAGGTGAGAGTCACTGGACGCTGGTCAAAGGCATCCTTAAGTACTTGAGAAGGACTAAGGATGTGTTCCTTATCTACTGTGGTCAGGAGGAGCTCGTTGTAAATGGTTACACCGATGCTAGCTTCCAAACCGATGTAGATGATTCACAATCTCAATCAGGTTTTGTGTTCACAATAAATGGTGGTGCGGTTAGCTGGAAGAGTTCTAAGCAAGAGACCGTGAGCGACTCTACAGCAGAAGCCGAGTACATTGCAGCCTCTGGAGCCGCAAAGGAAGGTGTTTGGTTGAGGAGGTTCCTCATAGAGCTTGGTGTGTTTCCTAATGCGTCGAGCCCATTGAATTTACATTGTGATAACAATGGGGCGATAGCACAGGCTAAGCAGCCAAGGGATCACCAGAAGAACAAACACGTACTCCAGAAGTTTCATCTCATTCGAGAGTTTGTGAAACGAGAAGAGATTAAACTATGCAAAATACATACGGATGCTAATGTAGTAGATCCATTGACAAAGGCTCTTCCACAGCCCAAGCATGAGGCGCACTTGAGGTCTATGGGGATTAGACTTCTTAGAGATTAACTCTAGTGCAAGTGGGAGACTGTTGGGAATATGCCCTAGAGGTAATCATAGAGATGATAATATTCTGCCAGTATCCATGATTGTATTATATGTTCAATGAATATCCATTAAAAGACAACTTGTATTGATCAGCAATTATGTGAATTGTATGTGAAAATCTTTACTTGAATGATTATTCTAAATGTTGTCCCTGGTCGGCACTCTAGTGAAGAACACACTTGAATATGACCAGCACATGTATTAGTTGATGGCTATGTTTCACAAGTCATGGATATGGAGATAACAAACTAATAATGTGGGCAAATGTATGACATGTAGGCTGGATCGACCCGACCAGAGATTGTCTCTATACACATCATGTATGTTATGTCCTTCAACCTGAGATTGTGGTATGTACTCAAGATGTGAAACGATCTACTTAGGGACTATCAAACGCTGCTCCTAACTGGGCAGTTATAAAGGTAGTTTTCGGGTGGTCGGGAAACATGATGTGATGCATAGACAGTCAAGATGGAATTTGCCCCTCTCTGTGTGAGAGAGATATCACTGGTGTCACTCAAGTGATTGGATCAACTAAATGCATGGCCGTGCTTGGGTTAAGTGTTAACCAACGAGTTGAACCATATATCGTGAGGCAAAGGGAATAACTTGTACATGGTCGGTGTGGTTCGTCTGATAAGATCTCGCACACATAGGAGTTGTTATGCCTTGCTAGAGGCCGCTGTCAACTATTGGGTGAGTAGGAGTACTCGGCCCATGTCTATGTGTACGTGAACCCATAGGGTCGCACGCTTAAGGGAAAGAAGCCTAATTCGAGTTGGACTCGAATTAGATAAAGCTTAGGGTTTCCTGATGGGCCTCCAGCTCGGGGTCGCATAGGACACGCCTATATAAGCAAGGGGTAGGGCGAGGCAATGAAGATACACAAGTTCATGCTAATCCATGCGAATCAATCAGATTGATCTCGCCGCCTTTGCCACCCACGCTTATGCTTTTGCTCTTCGCGGATCTAGCAATCCGGTAGTGCAACGCTTCTCCCCGCACGTGTGTGATACCTCGGAGGTGCTACATCTGTGGTACTTGGACGGATCTCATCGATCACGGTGGTCGGCAACTGGTCAGCAACTGGTCGGGAACCAATTGAACGTGCTCAGCAACCAGTTGGACTGGTCAGGGACGTGCTCGGGTGATCGGGACGTGAAGGACGTAGTTGACGGACGACCACGCAACTGCACGGCACTGCTCGACGCGTTCGACTACATCGAGTCTTCCGCTGCTCTGCGCGTCTAGTTGTAACCCTGTGACTTATATCTAGCAGTAGATCTTGGGACATGAGGCAGAAAAAGTTTTGTTTTTTGGCTAGCGTAGCACCCTCAGAACCCTTCAATTCAGGCGGTCGACGGGGTGACAAACGCCGTCCTTGCCGCGTGTGCGCATACCGTGCGCATTGAGGACGGGCGTAGTCGGCTGGGGCGCAGTAGCTGTGGTATGGCCGGTGGGGCGTCCGGCGCCACTGGCAGCAACCTGGGACAACGTGTCCGCAGGGGTAGCAGCACCGAAGGCCAGAGCGTCGGTCGTCAGGCCGCCCGTGGCCGGGTGGTGGGGCGGGCTAGTGCCCACCGTGGGCGCCACGGCAGACCTGGAGCTGGCGTGGCCGGCAGTGTCGTGCTAGCCAGCAGGGGTCGCCGCGGCGTGGTCGGCGGTACCCGGGGCGGCATCCATGCCCCCGGGAAGACGTGTACCTACAACCACAGCTCTTGACCCAACAGGTGAAGAGGAATCATCAGCGTCCAAAAACTCAAGGGTTGTGGGATCCTGGGGTGTGGTGGACATATCGGCATAAGGAAACACCAACTCATCAAAGGTGACATGACGGGAGACGATGATCCTATTGGAATGGAGGTCAAGACACCGATAGCCTTTGTGTTCAGAAGAATACCCCAAGAACACGCACAGAGAGGATCGAGGAGAAAGCTTATGTGGGGCTATGGATGATAAATTAGGATAGAAGGTGCAGCCAAAAACACGGAGATGGTCATAAGAGGGCTGCGTGCTGAAGACAGCAAAGTGGGAGGTGTGGCTGTCTAGGGTTTTGGTGGGGTGACGGTTGAGAAGATAGGTGGCAATATGTAAAGAGTCAGCCCAATAAACCAGAGGAAGACTAGCCTGGAATAGGATGGAATGCACAATATTGAAAGAGTGCGCTCCGCCCGCCCATTTTGCTGGGAGGTGTATGGGCACGACATGCGAAGAACAACTCCGTGAGTGAGGAAGAACGTGTGGGCCGAGGAATGATCAAATTCGTGGCCATTGTCGCACTGTACTGCCCTGATGGAGGAATCGAACTGCGTGCGCACATATGAGAAAAAGTTAGTAAGGACTCCAAAGGTGTCGGATTTGAGGCGTAAAGGAAAAGTTCAAGAGTACTGTGTGCAATCATCCAGAATGACAAGATAATATTTGTAACCAGACACACTAACCACTGGGGATGTCCAAAGATCACAATATATTAAATCAAAAGGTTTTGGCACACGAGAGTTTGATAAGCTAAAAGGGAGGCGCACATTGCGACCAAGCTGACAAGCATGACAAACGTGACTATCGTGGCGCTTATTACATGTAATAGCATTGGAACTAATAAGCTTGGACAGGGCCTCATGACCGATATGACCAAAATGGCGGTGCCATAGGGTGGTGGAGGATGCAGCAGCAGTGAGGACAGTGGTGCTGGATGACGCTGGCGAGAAGAACGGGTATAGATCACCCGTGCTATTGCACCTGGCGATCACGCTCCGTGTCTGAAGGTCCTTGGCCAAAAGGCCAAAAGGATCAAACTCTATAGAACAGATGTTATCAATAGTAAAGCGACGAACGGAAATTAGATTCTTAATAATGTTTGGTGGGACTAAAACATTAGAAAGAACTAACGGACGACGCGATGTAGAAAAAGAGTGAGATCCAACGGAAGTAACGGGAAGTAAATCCCCGTTACCAACAATGACAAGGGAGGGTGAGAGGTAGAGAGTATACCAGCGTGGTTGACCATGTGGGAGCCAGCACCCGAATCAGCATACCATTCGCCCAGGAGGAGTGAGCGTCATGGTGCTGAAGTTGCTGGCAAGCGAGGACGTGTCGAAGCTGCCTCCATGCATAGGCGTCCATGCCTGCTGCTGCTGCTGTGGAGGTGGAGCAACGTAGTGGCTGGGGGGCCCATAGCCGTAGCCAGGAGGTGCACTGTAGCCTGGGGGTGCCTGGTACTGCGCCTAGTAGACGGGCTGCTGGATAGCAGTGTATGCAGCAGCGGGCGCCCGGTAGGGTGCCCCCGGGATGGGTGGCGGAGGCGCCCAGTAGGGTACCATGCCCGCCCAGGGGTGGTACATCATCTGTGGGCGCTGGCCGGCGGTGGAACCCTGCTGCGTCGACTGCTGCTGCTGCTTGTTGCCTCCGCATCCACGGCGGCGGCCGGAACGACCGCCCTGGTTGCCCGCCGAGCCACTGCCTTGGCCGGCGTTGGCAGGGGCGCCGCCTGGGGCGCGGCCAGGTGTAGGGGCGCTGCCAAGAGCGCGGCCAGTGGCAGCAAGGAGGGCAGGGGGCGCCGGGGTCGGCGTAGTGGTGGACGAGGTGCTGGCGTCACCATCGAAGTCGTTGAGGTCGATCTCCTCAAGGAGCAGAAGAGTCCGCGCCTCCGCGAAGGTGGGGAACGGCTGACACAGCTTGATGTTCGTCACCATGGGACGGAACTTGTCGCTGAGGCCTTGGAGGAGCGTGAGGACGAGGGTGCGGTCGCCGACGGGGTCGCCGAAGTCCTTGAGAGAGGCGGCCATTGTCTCGAGGCGGCAGCAAAAATCCGTGATGGAGGATGCGCCTTGCTTCACAGTGCGAAACTCAGCGGACAGCAGGAGGGCGCGTGATTCGCGCTGCCCGAGGAATTCATCCTCGAGATGCACCCACGCACCGCGCGCGTTAGGCTCCTTCAACATCGTGGACTGCTGCAGGTCGGGGTTGATGGTGCCGTAGATCCACGTGAGGACGGTGCAATTCATCTGCACCCAAGCCGGCCGATCGTCGTTGATCACATCGGTGAGGACGTGATTGGTGAGGGCATATTTGCCCAAGACGATGAGGAAGAGGGCACGCCACCGGGTGTAGTTGTTGGCGACGCGGTCGAGGACGACGGGCACGAGCACCTTGATATTGAGGACGGCGATGGCGGCGGCATGGATGTCGGCGTACTTGGCTTCGTACTCGTCGAGGGCCTTGGCGCGAGCGGCGACGGTAGCCTCCCGGGCGCGCTGTTCCTGCGCCTCCGGGCGGCGCGTTCGGCCTCGGTCTCTGCCATCGGCAGTGTAGAGGCAGGGACCAGGCAACGAACGTGATCTGGTGGACCGGCGGCGGTGCCTTCACGGGTAGACGGGGCCGAGGTCGTGTGTCTTCACGTACGTAGAAGTGGGCTCGGTGTAGATGGACGTAGACGTACGGCACTTGGCTCGGTGTAGATGTACGTACTCCACCCGTGATGATGGAACGCGATCCGGTCCTGGCGAGTCGTGGCCACGTACGTGTAGTCGTACGTCGGGGCGACGGGGATCCGTGCGTCAGTCGGGGCGACGTCGCGATCGCAGAAGACGCGATCTGGTCCTGGCGGCGGCAGGACGATCGTGTCGAGGCGGCGTGCTCGCGTGGGCCGGGTGATGAGGTCGCGGCCAGGCGATGGTTGTCGAGGCCGGGACGTCGAGTCGCGGCTCCGTGGCGTAGTCGCGCGTCGCGGTGGTATGGGTAGTTCCGGCGAGTGAAGGCACTCAGCGACGGTGGTAGGAGGAGCCACGCGATCGTGGGGATCAGTGGCGGCGTGGCGATCCGAAGGACCAGCGGCGGCGCGCTTTAGGGTTGCGGAAGCGATGAGTTACGGGATCGTAACATCTCAGATACCAGGAAAGAGTAATTAGGGAAATACCCAATAGATTATTTAGGCATAGTCAGTGTACATATATAGGCTAGGTGGGGAGTCATGGTAGACAGGCCTACGAGCCCAATTACATTGTGTGATTTTCTGAAGTGATCTTTCCCTCAAATTGATATATCATGGGATTTTCTATGAATTTTTTCCTCAAATGAATAAATGGATATATCTTGAAGTAGCACTCTACTTAGCACTTGGACCATTCCCTTTATCAGAGAACTGCATTACAAATGCGTTTGTTTTATCAGAGAACCAGATCTTTTATTAGATGAACAATTCTTTTGTCACACAACAATCACAGTAGCCCGAGGAAATGAAATAATCATCACATTCTAGACGTTTTTAATCAACCAACCAACATGCTTCATGTATTTCATTTCCAAAAGAAAAAAAATACATTGTACAATGTCATGTCACACCATCTACAATACATTACATCTTTCACGTCAGTCATCGACACTATGATCACTAAAGGGTGGTCTTCAAACAGGCAGCCTGTTTGTAGTAGTAGCAGTTGTAGAAAGTAGCAAGCATTTCATTGATGATCACCCCTGCCTTGAAACGGCAGTTGCAATTGCTTGGTCATTTTCTTGCAAAGTCATCCACATACTGAATGGTTATGTTGCTGTGACCTTTTCAAATCGTGTACATAATACACAACAAATTCTTGGAAGCCCCTACTCATTTGATAGGAATTATACAAAAAAAAACAGAAACAAGCAAGCACGGAATTGTGAGACATTTACACTCCAACAAACCAACTCCAGAAGCCATTTTGCACTTCAAATCTCGTTCCACGACACCGGATGTAGTAAACAAGAGATAATTGTGCATTTTTTCCCAGTGCAATGGACTAATGGAGATAGTACCTCTTCTTGTTTTGACGCCGAATCTGATCCGTGCAACACACTAGTAGGCCTTGGACGTCCAAAAAGGTTGTCTCTATAACCTGTAATGCAGCAACAAGTGTAATCGACCAAACTGATCTAGAGACCGATAGGGCCGATGCAGAGCTTGTTGATGGCTGAAAAGGCTCTCGAACCACCTCCGGAAGGATCGAGGAAGCACGTGGAGGATCTCTTGAGACCAACAAAGCCACCCAAGATGCCAACAAATCTCGTGGAGTGCTGGAAAACAGGTAGAGGCGTCGAGAAGAGAACTAGGGTGAAAGAGAGGTACTTGTATTTTTTTTTATTGATTGGATGGGATCAATCGATCATAATCCTCTCGTATATATAGAGGGGGTGGTCTTATCCCAGCAGGGAACAACTCCAGGTCACAATTCTCTAAGTTCCTAACTCATAAAACTTACCAAAACATAGTTTCGGAATACAGACCAAAACCAGCTTAGCCAGTTTTTTGCGGGCTCGGCCAGGGCAGCCAGCCGACCAGCACCGGACTTGGCTTAGCCGGTTTGGCCACCCGGCTTAGCCGGCTGTGCAGCGGCCCCTGGGCTAGGATGACAACGGGTCGGGTTCGGATCGACGGAGTCTCTGTGCACCCAAAACTGAAACCAGAAGTCGAAACATGAATGCACCCCGAACATCGATTCAGGCAGAAATCCATCACCAAAACCAAACCTGTGGATACCCGAAACCTGAATAGATACCCGAAACTATATATACACATATTTACATGTATAAACAAGAGATAACAAATAATAAATATTTTCATTAGTCAACTTTGAATAAACTTAATAATCTAAGTAAAAAAATTATTATTAGCGTATTATAAAACATGAGTTTTAATTCAAAATGATTTATTTTGGATATCCATGGGTGAAAAACCAAACCCGTAACCGAACCCAATAGGTTTTAGGGCCCCGAACCCGAAAAAACTATGGGTGAGAAATCATCACCAAACGTGAACTCACAGGACGCGAAACCCACGGATATCCGCCCTAGACCCGACCCGTTGCCATCCTTACCCCCAGCGAGCTGGCACTAAAGCAGTGGTGGATCTAGGATTTTAATCATGGGGGTACAGATCTAAATGATGACATAATTCGCTAAGGATATAATATGACAACAAAATGATAATAAAATAGCTAGATAGAGGGATCTAATTCACCAAGGTTTATCTAGGAGTATACAATATTGCCAAAAGTCTTCATAAGCATATTAGTTTCTTGCTGATTCAGAGCGGGAAGAAATTTTGTGTGCTTTATTGAGTAGTAGTTACATAAAAAAGCTAGATTCTTGTTTCTCGTGCCATGCGTTATAAAATAAAATTATTTATTTGTCAAAAAATGTACTGATGATTTTCCTAAAACATTGTTTGGTCTACTTAAAAATATTTATGATTATTTTTTGTTATTTTTATCTTATATGTCATGTGTATTGAATCATTTTGGGCTCACGGGGTACTGTTTCCCTCTTGGATGAGCACTTGAGCTGAAAATATTGCTATTTGATAAATTGTGCTTGGTATATAATATATTATAGTGTTTCTATAAAAATTTTGGGGCACAACTATACCCCATGCTACTATACTAGATCCGCCCCTGCACTAGAGTCGGCTTAGCCGGCCTGATGACACGTCTAAGCTGTCTGGAGGGGTTGGAACCGGCCTAGCCGGTTTAGCCAACCGGCTTAGCCGACTAGGCTGGCTCACTTGATACTCGCCATTCGCGTGATTTATTGTTCAAAACATGATGCCACTTGACCTAGACCATGTCCAGGACCATTAATAACTTAATCATGACGCCAATTTTACTCTTGGACATTTTTGAATGTCAACATACTTCATTGCCCATAAGTTTAAGAAGTGTTGAAGCTTGTTTCGGGCTGTGAGTATTTCAATGTAGCACAGCAAATTCAGCAATCACATTTCGATAACATAGATGAAATGATGGGAAGCTGCAGCGAGGACCATACCTATAAAGACCAAAAACACACTTGCAATGGAGTAGTAATATACACTGGGTGAAAACGCTTGGTAAGAAAAGAAATAGAAAAATCTTAACAATGAGCTTCAAACGGTCCAGGAGAATATATATTGGTGAGAAGGAGGCTTTGGCTTGGTTTTTGTAAAGGCACTGTCATTTTTCTTTATTTTAATTTGGCTCTTGTTAGGCTCTCTGCGCGCCCTCGCTTCTTATGATGTTTTTACTTTAGCAGTACTAATCGACGAATCTACACGGAAAAAGAATCAAGATGGCCAGTAATAATGTGCTGGCGGTAAGTAATACCCATTCTACTATTACTAAGTCACAGTAAGCAGAAATTGCAGTAAGGTAAGGAGGCTGCAATGCTGCATAGGTACTGTAGGTACCTTTTTTTAAAAAAGAAATGGTACCTGTTCTTTTGGCTTGTGTAGTTGTGTACCCAGGAGAAGCGCTGGACTGGCAGCTTGGATGGGCGCATGGCCAGCAGTCCAGCACAGAAGAAACAGGCCGCCTATCTAGCAGCGACCAATGCAGTGGCAGAACTCATAGCAGTGTTTACCTTAAGGAAAAAGTCCACTTTTGCTCCCTCATTTTTCACCAAAGTCTAGATTCCCTCCCTAATCCCAAAAACCAGACAAAAGTGCTCCCTCATCAATCCAAACTGTGCACTTCATGTCCCTGTCTGGTTTTGAGTCCGGTTTTGTGCCACGTCGGATTTAGCCCAGCCCAGACCACGCTGACTGAACCCAAGGCAAATAGAAATGAATGGAAAGAGGTGGTTGTCCCGTTCCTCTCCATTTCCTTTGTCGCAATGTATTCATGTGTGTGTCCAATTCTCCATCTGTAGTATATGTACATATAAGCAACAGTGCAACACAAGTAAGTCCAATTCTCCATCAGTTCCTCTTGCCGTCTCTCCAAGCATGTTCTTTGGACTATTGTAAAATTGCCTATCAAGGGCAACCTACTTCTCCACTTCTTTGCTTTCACTTTTCCAAACAGCCAAAGGGTGCAGATCTTCATATTCTATCTCATCATCCTCTGAATTATCTTCCATCTCTCCCTCATAGTCACTTGCTTCAACCGTTGCATCCTGCTTGTCCTCCAAACGACAGACTATGGTCTCTCGTTCGAGTGCGGAGGCTGAGTATCGTGCTGTTGCACACGCTGTGGCTGAGACTTGTTGGTTACGAAAGCTACTTCAGGAACTTCATGCACCCATCTCTTCAGCGACGATCGTCTACTGCGACAATGTTAGTGCAGTCTACATGACCGCCAATCTTGCCCATCATCGTCGTACGAAGCATATTGAGATCGGCGACGATCGTCTACTGCGACAATGTTAGTGCAGTCTACATGACCGCCAATCTTGTCCATCATCGTCGTACGAAGCATATTGAGATAGGCATTCACTTTGTCCATGAGAAGGTTGCTTTGGGACATGTTCGGGTGCTCCATGTTCCATCGTCTCATCAGTTCACGGACATTATGACCAAAGGGTTACCTGTACAGTTATTCACTGACTTTAGGTCCAATCTTTGTGTTTGTGACACTTCCGCTTAGACTGAGGGAGGGTGTTAGAATATAATTATAACAGCCCATATTGGGCTTACGGCCCATTGGCCTTGTACTCCTAGCCTGACTAGTATTAGTACCACATTGTAACTTGTACATATAATGCAAGCCTTCCAGGCTATATAATGAAGGTCAACCCCCTGATTAGGGTGTGCGGTGTTTCTACAGAGCCCATGTGGTCATTGCTGCTAGAAACACAGAGGCCGCATCAGAAGCAAGGAAGAGCATCATGGAGGAGAACCCAACAGCACGTATTGATGTTATGAAGCTTGACCTCAGCTCCCTCAAGTTTGTCAGGGCTTTTGCGTGCCAGTTCAAGTCGATGGAACTTCCTCTGAACATCCTGATATAACGCTCTTCACCTCTTGTTATGCTTGATTTTCCTTGATATATATGAAAGTTTCCTTTGCTTTGGTTAAATTTATTTCCAGCTTATATGTATATACCTACATGCCAATTGTAGTGCTTTCCTCTTTGCAATGAATCAAGCCTTAAGTAACCCTTTTCTGTTCCACAGAAATAATGCAGGTGTGATGTTCTGCCCTTTTCAACTGTCTAAAGATAGGGTTGAGATGCAATTCGCGACCAATCATCTCGGTATTCCAACACTGACAACATGTCTTAATAAAACAGCTAAACAAGTATCATTGTCCGGTACTGACTTTTGTTTTATCAGGACACTTTCTTCTTACCAATCTCCTCCTTGATACTATGAAAGCCACTGCCAAGTCTACGGGTATTGAGGGTCGCATTGTGAACTTGTCATCAGTTGCCCACGTCCATACTTATCCAAAGGGAATTGACTTTGATAAAGTCAACGATAAGAAAGAGTATGTGTATTTATGGTTCTTCGTAGGAATTGACTGTTGATTGAACTGCAAGTAATTATCCATTGTTGGCAGATACCATGACAAATATGCTTATGGACAGTCTAAGCTGGCAAACTTACTGCATGCGAAGGAGCTCTCTAGAAGGCTGAAGGTATTTTTTTTGGGTTATCCTAATATTATCCATTTTTCTTATTCGTTCGGGAAGGATAGAAACCTGATAGAAACATACAGCATGGCCCTGATGCTTTGGCCTGCTTCAGTATCACAAGATGCTAACTGTAAGAGGCAAAGTCGGCAAATAGTAAGCAATAGCCATTGCAAACTTTGGGATTTAGATAACTTCATATCCTTAGGGATCTTGATAGATACTGTATCATTATGAATTCCAGACATTATTTGCTCTAGTTCCCTTAGATTTATGTATCAACATTCACTGTTGTGATACATGCCACTGATTAAAACTCTGAAACCTACTTCTGATTCTCAAATCATGTGCCATCCTTCAGGATCCAGTTCTGACACATCATTATTTTATTTCTCTGTATGTAAACAGGAAGAAGGAGCAAACATCACAGTTAACAGTGTCCATCCTGGAATTATCATGACCAATTTGATGAGGCACTCCTTGGTTCTCATGAGTATGCTCTCTTTTTCTTGTTTTCGCAGAGAATATGTTTTCATGTCCTAGATAGGAACATTTGTCTTCCAATAATGTTCTGAAGCAATTTGTTTTCTCTTGCAGAGGTGCTTCAGGTTGCCATTTATATACTTATACTGTGGAAGAATGTACCCCAGGTTTGGAACCAGATCTTTGCATTTCATGTTTGTAGCCAGTTTGTTCATAGCGACAACATTAGAAAACATCGTCGCATGGTGAAAGTAATGAATCTAGTATTATTTCGCAACTTGTGTTCTGAAATTTGCATATGCATTTTTCAGGGAGCCGCAACTACTTGCTATGTAGGACTGAGCCCTCAACTCAAGGGAGTGACAGGAAGGTACTGCAACGTGGAGAAGACCAGCAAACTGGCAAGGAGCAAGGAGATGGCGAAGAAACTCTGGGACTTCAGCGAGGAGCTGATCAAGGCTGCGAAATTAGAGTCGTAATGAGCTTGATCAGAGAAATGTTCTGTTCCTGCTTGGCATCTGGTGGTACGAGTGATGACTTGGTTACATATGTAGCGGTGGTTATTAGGAACCTGAGCGATGGCTGGACCTAGTGGTGAACAGAAATAAAAGTCTGCTTGCTTTCCTAGATTAGTTTAGTCTGGTGTGGCAAAGATCAACTTGTAGCGCTGTTAATATCTGTTCCATATACATACATGCAGCTCAGTTCTGGCTTGAAATTCAGAGTCGTGTCTGCCTGAAAACTCTTTTTTGTTTTTATTTTGGTTCAGCATCTGAATTGCGAACACAGCTCTTTGCATTCTGAAAACATCCGTGCTGTCTTGCCAGTGAGTCATATCTACACTGAATTGATCAGTGCTTGCAATTCAGTGCAATATTATTGTCTTGCCACTGAATTGATCACAGAATTCAGCGCAATACTGTCTTGCAGCTGAATTGTGCACTGACACTAGTAGAAGAGAGATCCAAGGTTCATATATACACGATGCACCACAAAATTACTTCTCCATATATGTAAACAGATTGAGAATTACACACAGACTATACTTGTTCTAGAAAAGCTGCTGCGGGCGAAGATGGCTCGTCGTCGTGTTCATCCTCCCACACCCCAACGGCCGTGGTGAACCAGACGGCGCCGGTGACCACGACGACGGCGAACACGAGGGGCACGATGACGTCGGGCTTTGCCCGTCCGAACATGCCGGCGGGCACGCACACGGCGTCCCACGGCGGCCCGTCGAGTGGCAGGCCGACGGTGAACACGCCGCCATCGCCGTCGCCATCGCCTCCACGGCGGTGGACGAAGGCGAGCTCCGGCGCGAACGCCGCCACGGCCACGGCCGTGGTGGCCACCGCCGTCCACGCGGCCGCGTAGAGCAGCAGCGCGCGGCGCGCGAGGAGGCGGCTCGCGAGGGAGAGCGAGGGGAACGGGAACGCCATGGGGGTGCCCCGCCCGACCGGTTGCGGAGGATCGTCGGAGAACTCACGCACGCGGCGTGAGGTTTATTAGCGGAGCGGAGGGGCTCCTGGTGGTTCCGTGGTTCGGGTGGGAGAAGAGGGTTTGTCAGGAGAGCAGGTGACCGGTGGCACTTGCCTGCTCCGGCTCCGGCTCTAGCTCCAGCTCCGCAGACCGCAGTCAGGCTAAACGGGCCCCACCTTCTATGGACACCTGATGGGCTGTGTGCGTAACAGTTCAGCGGGCCACAGCATTCTCTACACAGAAATCATGGACCGAGCCGGATAACTGAGCAAACCGAGAGCCCTAGGCCGTGACAGATTTCAAAATATTTTGGATAACAAAATTCGCATATATTTTGTACAAACGTTGACACATTTTTAACATGGCATCACCAATGTGGAGGATTTCGCCGGCTTTAACACTAACATACTCCCTCCGTTGCAGAAAGAATGCAATTGTGGGAAACGTGCCGTCTAAGCTGCGTCAACTTTGACCAAGTTTATAGCAAAAAATATTAACATTTATATCTTGAAATAAATTTATTAAAAAACTAGACTTAAAATCTTTCCAATGATACAAATTAGTTAGCATAAATATTTATATATTTTAATATATAATTGCCGGCATTTTGAAAACACTGTTTCCTCGGGAATCGAGAATTGCATTCTTTTAGAAACGGAGGGAGTAACAAATAATCGTCCACGCAAGTCCCTGGCAAATATGAGCTGGAGGATATAAATACTACATATCTTACAATCCTCCAAGCGATGTTCTCCACTCACGTAGATGTGGATAACTTCCCATCTGAGCTGCGGCACCACATCAGTAAAAAGGTTGCTGATTCACCCAAATAAATCATATACGAGAGCTCTAAGGCTGAGGTTTTTCTCCCTAGCACGCATCTTCTCAAAAGGTCGTCAGTTGACTGTTGGAGTTGAGAGTTAAGAAGACTATTACAAAGTTTCAAAGGGTGTGTTTAGATGCAAAAACAACCCAACCAAAAAGTCACAACGATATCACATCACCATCCCATCAAAACATTAAATATAGCAAAAGAGGCATGCATGGAACTCTAAACGTGGGTAAATAAAGCTCGCGAGGGAGAGCGAGGGGAACGGGAACGCCATGGGGGTGCCCCGCCCGACCGGTTGCGGAGGATCGTCGGAGAACTCACGCACGCGGCGTGAGGTTTATTAGCGGAGCGGAGGGGCTCCTGGTGGTTCCGTGGTTCGGGTGGGAGAAGAGGGTTTGTCAGGAGAGCAGGTGACCGGTGGCACTTGCCTGCTCCGGCTCCGGCTCTAGCTCCAGCTCCGCAGACCGCAGTCAGGCTAAACGGGCCCCACCTTCTATGGACACCTGATGGGCTGTGTGCGTAACAGTTCAGCGGGCCACAGCATTCTCTACACAGAAATCATGGACCGAGCCGGATAACTGAGCAAACCGAGAGCCCTAGGCCGTGACAGATTTCAAAATATTTTGGATAACAAAATTCGCATATATTTTGTACAAACGTTGACACATTTTTAACATGGCATCACCAATGTGGAGGATTTCGCCGGCTTTAACACTAACATACTCCCTCCGTTGCAGAAAGAATGCAATTGTGGGAAACGTGCCGTCTAAGCTGCGTCAACTTTGACCAAGTTTATAGCAAAAAATATTAACATTTATATCTTGAAATAAATTTATTAAAAAACTAGACTTAAAATCTTTCCAATGATACAAATTAGTTAGCATAAATATTTATATATTTTAATATATAATTGCCGGCATTTTGAAAACACTGTTTCCTCGGGAATCGAGAATTGCATTCTTTTAGAAACGGAGGGAGTAACAAATAATCGTCCACGCAAGTCCCTGGCAAATATGAGCTGGAGGATATAAATACTACATATCTTACAATCCTCCAAGCGATGTTCTCCACTCACGTAGATGTGGATAACTTCCCATCTGAGCTGCGGCACCACATCAGTAAAAAGGTTGCTGATTCACCCAAATAAATCATATACGAGAGCTCTAAGGCTGAGGTTTTTCTCCCTAGCACGCATCTTCTCAAAAGGTCGTCAGTTGACTGTTGGAGTTGAGAGTTAAGAAGACTATTACAAAGTTTCAAAGGGTGTGTTTAGATGCAAAAACAACCCAACCAAAAAGTCACAACGATATCACATCACCATCCCATCAAAACATTAAATATAGCAAAAGAGGCATGCATGGAACTCTAAACGTGGGTAAATAAAAAAACTAATTATATGGTTTTGATGTACACGACGAGACGAATCTTTTGAGACTAGTTAGGTCATGATAGGACAATGTTTACCACAAATAAACGAAAAGTGCTACAGTGTGCTACAGTGTCCGATGTGACTTTTTCACCCAAATTTCACCCTCCCATTTTACAACTAAACACACCCAAACTTCTACTCTCTACAAAAAACAGCGCAGCGCCTGCCCAAAGGACACAGTTAACATCTCCATCAGTGACTTTCCAGACTCCGCATAACAGGCTGAGGTCATTCTGCTGACTCCGTAGCATGCATCCTTCTTCTCAAAAGGTCGTCACTTGGAGCTCAGAGTTACGAAGTCTATTACAAAGTTTCAGACTTCTACTCTCTACAAAAGAACAGCACAGCGCCTGCTCAAAGGACGCAGTTAATGTCTGCACGGTGACTTCCCAGACTCCTCATAACAGGCTGAGGTCATTGTCCACAGCATGCATCTTCTCAAAAGGTCGTCAGTTGGGAGTTGAGAGTTAAGAAGACTATTACAAAGTTCCAGACTTCTACTCTCTACAAAAGAACAGCACAGCGCCTGCCGAAAGGACGCAGTTAATGTCAGCATGGTGACTTCCCAGACTCCTTGTAACAGTAGAACCCAAATCAGCAATAATCCCTGAAATGTGCAACACCAAAGCAGACATTTGCAATGAAGTAAAATTTGCAATCATATGCAGACATTTTAAGAAACTAATGACATTCATGTGTAATCTATATATCTCTCCTTCAAACGTGTGAGCCTTAACTGTTCATCCCGATCCCTCCAAGACCCATTCTCCTGTGGACCTACAGTTGTTGCTCGCTGACCCTCGGATGTATGCTCCAGCCGTTGAGATGCTTGCCACGTCCTGACCCTCCCGAAGCTTCTCCTCAGTTCCGTCAGCACCCAAAACAAAAAAAAAGGGCCTCCAGAGACGCCGCTCACACCACCCTCCCTCGCTGCTTCTCTCTTCCTCCCCACGCAGAACTCCCACCTGCCAATGCATTTGTATTCCTATCTGATCTGATTACAGCCTATTGTGCCTGTTAATTCTTTTTTCTTAAAAAAGTTTCAATGTGTTTTTAGGACTCATGATTCTGTTACCGTTATGGTCTCCTCAGATTTCATATGATATATTGTGTTACACTGTTACTGAATCTTCTGTTATGTCCATGCAAAATGTGAGCCATGGTTCAACAGACTTGAAGGGACATCTAAAACTATACTTGGAATCTAGAACTACCAGGTGTGGTATACTGTATACAATGCATGTTTCATGCAAGGGAATTGATGAACCTTGATTTCCAATAATAAGACCTCATTTCCATGTTTCGCTGCTAAGACCTGGAGTCATTTCCTTTTATATAAGTGGGCACCAACTTCTCTTTTCTCCAGTCACATTGGAACCAAAAAGTGTTTGACAGCCATGACCATAACATGATAACAGATCAGGTCCCTAATTCATAATAATCTTATATGAGATGTTTATTGGTGAGTGCCTAACCTTCCAAAAGTGGAATTACTTCGAGGTTTTAGGAAATTAATGAGTTATGTGATGTTGTCTTACAGGTAACCAAAGCTTGTACTCAAACATTTACAGTTTCCAGATCCAGACACCTCCAGCAGGTTTTCGGTTTCCAAAAAAAAACAAATAGGACATTGTTTACACGCTATATTGAATATCATAGGTATTGCTAAACTGTGCCAGAAAATAATTGGTTCTTTCAGGTATTGGCTGTAACTAATTAGAATTGTGTGCCATGTTTGTAGCTGCAAAGTGGGAGGGTGCTAGTGATTGTGAAAAGTTTGCTGAGTTTTACAGATCACTCTGCACGAACTAGGTATGCATTCGGGCTCCACTTTGCCTATTGCTACTGCATTCAAAAGGTATATTACCTACTGGTGGTATTTCTTCAGTTTGTTCCGTTATCATCGGTTGGTAATTTCTATGGCATATGGACATTAGTTAATCTTAATATTTCCATATGCTCATACCAGTACACTGTTAAAATTGCATGTGGAATACTTTTTGCAGCAACATTTATACTGTAAAACCAACTCCAACAGTCTTGCAGGCCAGTGTATTGGCCTTAACACCCAAGGTGACTTTCTGACATACATTATCCTACATATACCATTACCTGGTCCTTAACCACAGCTGGGTAAGCCAAGGCATACTCCTTTGTCCAGCATCGTAGCTCCCTCTATTGAGCTTACATAACTCTGACTAAACGTCCTTATTGTTCAGTTTGCTGATATAGTAGCTGTATAATTTGTTAGCTGAGCGTTGCAAAAAATGGTATGTTTCCTGCACCCCTGTAGTGCTTGCCTAGCGAGCCTGGTTGTAGAGGCTGGCTATTTTGCTTCCATTGGCACAGTACTCTGTTAACATCCTTTCACTTTTAGGAACAGGTTTCAAACGTGGTTTGAGATACCTACACAGGCCTCAATTAATTAAAGTGCAAACCGTAGCAGATTTCCACGCCTCTTTGTTCATCACATATGGAAACAATTGTTAACTATTGCACATATCGCAAACTCTTTGTACACGATTACATGTACTACTTTTACTTGTGTACCCTAACGTAGCAGCCATCAATTCATTGATACTTTTTTAATCTTCAAGTATTACATCAGTTAGCTCCTTCCTCCAAGACAACTGAATATCTTGTTTCAAAAGTATTTGGCTGATATATATGCAGTTTTATGCTGCTGCACCTAAATCTCTGCCCGCGCTGCCAGCTAGTTATAATACAAGTTTCTTTCCCTTTTCACACAGAAAAGTGCAAAACAGAAAGAACATACATGAAACAAACAAATCTCTACCCCTAAAACAACGAAACTCGGAATCCTCCACACTTCTAAGCCCTTATGAAATGGTAATGCATTGTGCTTGCTTACTGATTTTTCAACTCAAGATTACTGAATTTTAGAGATGAGCTAAACTTGTATAGGCAAAAGCAGGCTGATACTATGGCAAACAGAAGAGCATAGAAGCCCGTATGCTAATTCAGAGGATGAGCTAAAATTGTCACTATGGCAAACAGAAGACTATAGAAGGTGTGACCGAATTGCATTCCCAGAAGAGCATAGAAGGTGTGACTGAACCCTTTGAATTTTCAAGGTATCTGACAGGTTTCTACTCTATAATTGGAACACAGTAATATGGGACACGATTCTGTCATTGTGCTTGTAACAGGTATGTCATGGGCATAAAGAGGGGTGCCATAGGGCGCAAGTGTCCTAGTTGGGCCTTTGGCAAAGCATAAGGCCTATTTATCCCTAAGCTCTTGGCAAAGCATAAGGCCCAGTTATCCCTAAGCTCTTGGCAAAGCATAAGGCCTAGTTATCCCCCCAAATATCCACGTACATTACAGGTAGGTCGGTTTATGTAATTTAATCTTTATGGTTTCTTTTCCTAAACGTCAAAGCTCCATAGATCAGAGAGAGAAAATTCAATGAATCAGTGATGTTGCTCATATGTGCATACTGCCTATATTTGCAACTGCTGAGCGCAGGAATTGTACAAGCTTGTATTGTTGGCATCTTACCTTAACCCCAAGTGTTCTTATCATCTGATGGGCAGCCATCCTTCATCCCGCAACTTGTGCAGACCTCCTATCCGCATAGACCGTGAGCAACTCCCTGACCCTGAAATGGAACATTATCAATCTGCTACCCGGTTGCAAAGCACGGGCAAGAATTGGATGCACACATAAGAGTTCACTTACAGATCAAATCTGGAGGCGATCTCCAATAGTTCATCAAGTAACGTGGCCAGGAACTTTCCAAAGTAATATGCTATAATCAAATCCAGCTCTTCCAACTCCACTCCATACCACTAAACGAATTAAAAAAAGTGTCAGTAATTAATTGCGTATTATTTAGGAAATACAAGAAATAAATGCTAAAGGTTTTTACATACCAATGCCATTTCTGGGCCATGGGACCAAATCTAAATGGTTAAAACAAAGTTGTTAGTAACTAATTATAATTATTATTTAGGCAAAAACAGAATTAAGCACATGCGAGAATAAAACATACTATTTCCTCCTCGGGGCCATGAACGACAAAGTGGCGCAAAAACACAGCTAGAAAGCCGTGTTCGCTGGTGTAACGGAAAACATTCGGATCTTCTTCATCAGCAAACTCTTCCTCAGCGTAGTTCCTGTTGAAATGGTCTGGAGGACACAGCCATTCCCTCCCCTTCCAATACATCATCGACAAGAAATCATCGTTGCGGGCAATTCGCACGTGCCACCTCCGATAGAGCCCGCTGGTGATCTCACGAAACAGGGTGACTGCTGCTTCAGGGTCCAATGTCTTGTAAAATTTATAAAAGTCTTCAAGGACTGAGCGGCGCTTCGCTGGACGGACAAGGAAGGGGTGATTTTTGATCAGCCAACGTCCTTTGTGCCACTCTTCGTTTGTTATCTCTGGATCGGCTAAACACGTCACCCGAGTGATGAAGTCGTCCAGATATGCTGGCCTAGAGCCCTCTTCACCATATGCTGGCAGCAGCAAAGTATGCACAGCCCTCTCCAAGTCCCGGCATATATTGCTCTGAGTTGCAAACTTGTTGGCCCTCTTCTCAATGATGACATGATAGGGAGCACTCAATGAGACGAAGATATGCTCAAGACTGAATTCACCTCCAAGACTCTTCTTTGCTGCATGATTACTGAACAGGTACGCAAAGAGGCCATCTGCCACATACTGTCCCGCAGTTGTTGTCTTGGGCACCACAACTTGTTGGGGGATAGAGCCGAAAGATGAACCGGCCTTGAAGTTGTAGGGCTCAGTAGGTGGATACAAATCAAAGAATACCGAAACAGGAATGTAACGATCAGGATGCCCGATCACCCTTTTGAACCTTCCGGGACCCAAAGGCTCCGGGTCTTCCAGACGCCGCTTCCCAGGAGGCAGCGGCGGCAGCGGTGGGGGAGCGGCATTGTGAGGAAATGCGGGTTGGGAGTACGGTGGTGGGTTCTGGGGAGGCAGAGGCGTAGGCCGAGCGGGAGCGGGAGCGGGAGCGGGATTGTAATGGGGAGGCGGCTGCGGGCCAGGCGGAGGCGGATGCGGAGCGCGGATGGCGGGGTTAGCATAAGGTGGCAGGGGAGGCGGAGGCGGAGCGCGGATGGCGGGGTTGGCGTAAGGTCGCTGGGGAGGCGGAGCGGACTGGATGTGCGGCGCGTCGAGGCGAGGGTTTTGCCCCCACCCCCGCTCATGGCGCAACGATCGGGCGCGGCGCGGCGCGACGGCGTGATTTTCGCCGGGGGTTTGCGGCAGTGCGGCGGCGGAGTGCCTTGCCTTCCTTTTTCGAATTGGTTTGGTTGGCCAATTGGTATGGAGCGGCGGCCGGGTTGTAGGACTCTAGGTCAAGAGTGCGGCGCTGGGATTTCATTCGGAAATCGAAAATTATCGAAGTACGAGGGTGCGGTCTTCGGTGTGCCGATGGGCCGCCCAAATATTTTGGACAGACGATTTTCTTTTAACGTAATTGGACAGCGAAGAAGGGACGATGAAGAATATTTTTAGAAGTATAAGAAGAAAGATGTACGACAAAAGAAATTAACACATGGAATCACTTCTAATGTTCTAATTAAAAACGTACAACAGAAAAAAATCCTTTCATAACCAAAGATGGAGAAACCGAGAAAGTAAAAAACAACTTTTATGATGGTTTTAAAAATATGGTTGTCCATTGGAAAAAAGTAAGAGGTTCCTAAAAATACTATAAAGTACCAAAACAATACCAAGAAAGGTGAGAGCATAACTACATTATTTACTTTTTAATCATTTATTTAATAAAAGCATATCAATAAATTCGTGTTATTTTAGATTATATATTGGGGTCTTTTCATATGTGCCTTTAAAAAGTTTATAATGATATACAAGCCATTAAAAAGTTTGAGTGCTCACAAGTGCCATCCCTTTGAACTTTTTTGCCCTCCATGCCACTGTCGTTAGATTGAGCTCTAATGGTGTCAAACTATAGACGTGAAAATTCAACAAAAAAAAAGTGTTTAATGGCAAAACAGAGATACTTAGTCACACGGTGGAGGGTCCCAATCTAGTCCCCCCACCTGTTTGTGTACTTAGTTGCTACATGCTACAAAAAAATTAACCACAAATAAGAGATACTATGTTTGATTATTATCGTAATGCCTACGGATGCAATCCAAACACGACAATGAAATTTTAGGAATTGCACGCTCCAAGAGGTACACAAATTACATTGAAAAAACAAATAGAGGGTATATAATAATTTCGATTTTTGAGAACTTCAGTAACTCGACGCATGCAAAAACATACTCATCCCTATTCCTACTAATTATAAATTGTGCATGTTCGAAAAAAGTTGATATGCATGAGTAGGTTTTTATTATTAGAGAATGGAAAACTAAAAACGTAAAGTGGCCGATTAATTACTCCAAATGCAGCCTCCTTCCCGGTCAAATGCAGTCTCTCGGTTTCTTCGTTAGGCACCTCCTTCCCTGTCAAATGCAGCCTCGTTTCCTTATCTAGAGTTCGTAACAGGAGAGACGGCATGCTCGTCGACGTCCCGCGAGGCGATGACCCCGGCGCGTGCTCCGATGTCTACCTCGACCGGTCGAACGCGCGTTGTACCGGCACTGTCTCGAGGAAACACGTCACCACGCGACGCGCAACGATCCGGCTGCGGCATCATGCGCGAGAAAGCAGAAAGCGCGCCAATCTTCCAGCGAGAGATCGATGCACACCTGCAACACGGGTTGGACGAGGATCGGAGAGGCAAAGGGCGCGGCAACAACGCGAGTGGCCGCGGTCGTGGTGTGGCTTCATGAGATTCCAAGTGTGTGGCGACGATGTGTGGGGCAGGCACGGCCATGGCGCCACCATGGCAGCAGCGTCTGTTGGATAAAATGGACTTAGTCTATTTTATTTAATAATTAAAACTCTATGGTCCGCACATGTGTGATATCTCGGGGGTGTTACATCTGTGGCACTTGGACGGATCTCATCGATCACGGTGGTCAGCAACTGGTCGAGAACCAGTTAAACGTGCTTGGCAATCAGTTGGACTGGTTGGAAGCATGTGCTCGGCAATCAGTTGACTGATCAAGCGTGCTCGGGTGTTCGGGACGACGAGCGTGCTCGGGTGATCGGGACGCTGGACTAATCGAGGGCGTGCTCGGGTGATCGGGACTTCGATGAGTTCAACCACATCGAGGCGTGACGTGGCTGGCTAACTGGCTGCGTTGAGAACGGGCAGGTGGCTCTTATCTAGTCGCCTGAATACGGTTGATGGTGCTCCATCATGGCGAGTTAATTGCCGTGATAATAGCATCCGTTAATTCTTCCGTTGGCGCATTTTACGCTTCGTCTCCGAAACAAACTCCCGAGAGTTTCTACAAATACCTCTCCGTCTCCCGATTGGAAAGTATGTGAGAAAACAGTTAGACCAAATCACCTTCCGTAGTTCGTGTGTTCTTCCCGTTCCTTCTCCGGCGAGCACCAGAGAGGGAAGAGTAGGCCTCCGAAACGCTCTCCGTCGTGCGTTCACCTGCTTGGGTGTGGACGGCAAATACGTTTTTGGGGAGTGTCTCGCGACACGACTACTCGACGACTTCGGCAATCACATCTGATCCAGAAGCTGCGTACACGAGTGGCTTCCTGTCTCTAGATCCAGAAGTTGTGTACTCGGGTGATCTGCACGGCTTCCTCTCTGCACTGCATCGAGCGGGACGACTACAACGACAAAGCACCTCATGGCATTCCCTGGTGCGAGCGGTTCTGGAACCGCTGGGTATGATCTTATGCAATCTTTCGTAGTTTTCACTACACTGTTGCGTATGATGGATGAATATGAGATTTGTTCATCTGATTTCAAATATATACTTGAGATTATTATGCCTATGTCGATTATTATATCTGCGCTAATTCATATGATATATCATCCATTTATTGTGTTATTTTTATGGATTAAATTATATGCAAAATTGCCAGTTTCTTCAACAGCGTCTGTCCATCCAAGGGCGGGGCGGCGCCGACCATATATAGTGAAGTGCTTACGGCGATAATGCGGGCCGTCGCGACGGGAAGCCGGTATGCAGACGCGGACGCCGGCTCGGAGCTCGGACACACGCCCTGGCCCACGAGCAGTCCTTTGGAGCCACCATGACGAGCCCCGAGAAGTTCATTGTCGCGCGCTAGCTGGCCTCCCTCGTGCCTGTCCTCCCACGGAGCTTACCCGCCGTCGCCAACGCGGAGCCGCGCCTCACGGCGTCCGCCTAGCGTCGCGGAGCTCGCCGCCAGTGGCAGAGCTTACTCTTTGAAGACACTTCATAAATATGTTCGGTGCATATGCTATTAAAATTTTCTATATGTATTTGGACTATTTGAATGAATTTTAGTCTATTTTTATCATAAAAAAATTGGATGAAATATTATTTTTGGGTAAATCTAATAGTCACACATGTGATTTTTTAGCTTCTATCACACAAATTTTTAGAACATCGGTTTACAACTAACAGAACATCGCTGGTAACA
>OAMR01000760.1:488732-512693 GCA_900205405.1 Echinochloa crus-galli
GGGTGTTCGGGACGTCGAGCCTGCTCAGGTGTTCGAGACGTCGAGCGTGCTTGGGTGTTCGAGACATCGAGCGTGCTCAGGTGTTCGGGACGACGAGCGTGCTCGGGTGATCGGGACGTCGAGCGTGCTCAGGTGTTTGAGACATCGAGAGTGCTCAGGGTGTTCGGGACGTCGAGCCTGCTCAGGTGTTCGAGACGTCGAGCGTGCTTGGGTGTTCGAGACATCGAGTCTACTCAGATGTTCGAGGCGTCGAGCGTGCTCGGGTGATCGGGACGCTGGACTAATCGAGGGCGTGCTCGGGTGATCGGGACTTCGATGAGTTCAACCACATCGAGGCGTGACGTGGCTGGCTAACTGGCTGCGTTGAGAACGGGCAGGTGGCTCTTATCTAGTCGCCTGAATACGGTTGATGGTGCTCCATCATGGCGAGTTAATTGCCGTGATAATAGCATCCGTTAATTCTTCCGTTGGCGCATTTTACGCTTCGTCTCCGAAACAAACTCCCGAGAGTTTCTACAAATACCTCTCCGTCTCCCGATTGGAAAGTATGTGAGAAAACAGTTAGACCAAATCACCTTCCGTAGTTCGTGTGTTCTTCCCGTTCCTTCTCCGGCGAGCACCAGAGAGGGAAGAGTAGGCCTCCGAAACGCTCTCCGTCGTGCGTTCACCTGCTTGGGTGTGGACGGCAAATACGTTTTTGGGGAGTGTCTCGCGACACGACTACTCGACGACTTCGGCAATCACATCTGATCCAGAAGCTGCGTACACGAGTGGCTTCCTGTCTCTAGATCCAGAAGTTGTGTACTCGGGTGATCTGCACGGCTTCCTCTCTGCACTGCATCGAGCGGGACGACTACAACGACAAAGCACCTCATGGCATTCCCTGGTGCGAGCGGTTCTGGAACCGCTGGGTATGATCTTATGCAATCTTTCGTAGTTTTCACTACACTGTTGCGTATGATGGATGAATATGAGATTTGTTCATCTGATTTCAAATATATACTTGAGATTATTATGCCTATGTCGATTATTATATCTGCGCTAATTCATATGATATATCATCCATTTATTGTGTTATTTTTATGGATTAAATTATATGCAAAATTGCCAGTTTCTTCAACAATCCAAAAACGTATTTTCAGGCAATTTTCATCTGTTGGCTTTGTGGGCATGCTTAAGCCAAATCCGCCATTTGATGGCACTCACTACAAGAGGTTCCGTGAGAAAACAATTTTGTGGTTAGCAGCCCTGCGCTGTGGACATGTGCTCCAGGTTCAGCCTCCTGGTGTGAGAACACAACAGGAGGATGAGGCCTGGGAGTATGCTGAGACAGTGTGCAAATCTGCACTGTTGAGTGTCATCAGCGAGTCACTGATTGATGCGTACATACCACTCCCTTCGGGCAGAGCTGTTGGGAGGCTCTTGAGGCTCGGTATGGCGTTTCTGATGCTGGTTCTGAGCTGTATATCATGGAGCAGTTCCATGACTACAAGATGGTTGAGGACCGTCCTGTAGTTGAACAGGCTCATGAGATACATGGACTAGTGAAAGAATTGGAGCTGTACGGGTGTCCTCTCCCTGATAGGTTTGTGGCAGGCTGTATCATTGCTAAGCTGCCACCTACCTGGACTGATTTTGCTACTACCTTGAAGCATAAGAGGCAACAGTTTAGCATTGCTGAACTGATTGGCACTCTTGATGTTGAGGACAAGGCTAGAGCAAAGGATGTCAAGGGGAAGGGCAAAACTGGGAATGGTGAGACATCTACCAGTGCTCATGTGGTGCAGAAATCACGTGCTGCTAAACCACAGAAGAAGAAGCCCCAGCAGGAGCTAAAACAAAGACCCACTACTACCTTCAAGAAAGGTAATAAGAAAATAGGAATAGACAAGACAAAGATGACTTGTTTCACCTGTGGGAAGAATGGGCATTTCTCTAGGGAATGTCCTGAGGCAAAGTGGAAGCCTCCACAGAAGGTGAAGTCAGTCAACACCATTGAGACTGATGCAGACACATCTGGGTATGGTAATTATTCTGCATTTTCAGTTTGTTCCTCACCTGATTGGTGGGTTGATACAGGCGCAAATATACATGTGTGTGCCGACAAGTCCTTGTTTTCTTATTACCAGGTCGGCAGGTCTGCAGCCTTGCTGATGGGAAATGGCGCGCGTGCTGGTGTTCATGGTGTTGGTACGGTGGATCTGAAGCTTACTTCGGGAAAAACCGTGCAACTCAAGAACGTGCATCATGTTCCCTCAATAAGGAAAAATCTGATTAGTGGCTCCTTGCTGTGTCGTGATGGATTTAAACTTGTGTTTGAATCAAATAAATGTATTGTATCAAAATATGGAACTTTTATTGGGAAAGGTTATGAGAGCGGAGGCTTGTTCCGCTTATCTTTAATTGATACATTACCTCTTACAGTAAACAATGTGATGAATAATGTTGAGATGAATATTTGGCATTCTAGATTGTGTCATGTTAATTTTGGGTGCATGTCCCGCTTAGCTAATTTAAATTTAATCCCTAAAATTGATGTGGTCAAAGGTTCAAAGTGTCATGTTTGTGTTGAGACAAAACAAACTCGCAAGCCTCACAAGGCTGCTGCGGCGAGAGATTTGGCACCACTTGAATTGATTCATTCTGATATCTGTGAGATGAATGGAATTTTGACTAAAGGAGGCAAGAGATACTTCCTTACTTTTATAGATGATTGTACTAGATTTTGCTACGTGTATTTGTTAAAAACAAAAGATGAAGCATTGCATTATTTTAAAATCTATAAAGCTAAAGTAGAAAACTAACTTGAGAGAAAAATCAAACATGTGCGATCTGATCGCGGTGGAGAATATTTCTCTAATGAGTTTTCTGAATTTTGTGCGGTACATGGTATTATTTATGAGAGGACACCACCTCACTCACCAGAATCCAATGGGGTTGCAGAGAGAAAGAACCGCACTCTAACTGAGATGGTAAATGCCATGTTAGATACTGCGTGAGTACCTATGGAATGGTGGGGTGAAGCGATGATGACAGCTTGTCATGTCCTGAATAAAGTACCCACTAAAAATAAAGAAATTACACCATTTGAGCAATGGGAAAAGAAGAGATCAAATCTCTCCTATCTGCGCACATGGGGTTGTTTGGCAAAAGTGAGTGTGCCAATAAACAAAAAGCGAAAGCTTGGACCCAAAACTGTTGATTGTATTCTTCTTGGTTATGCAGCTCACAGCGTGGGTTATAGATTTTTAATAATAAACTCTGGAGTTCCTAATATGATAGTTGGGACTATTATGGAATCTAGAGATGTGACATTCTTTGAGAATGAATTTCCAATGAAAACAAGTACACCTAGCATGTCTGCTTATCATTCTATTCCTGAATTTCACGAATCAAATATACACACTGATGATAACACTCATGAGATTGAAAAAGATCCAGAGGAGGATAATAATACTGTCATTCGAAGGAGTAAAAGGAAAAGAGTTGCTAAATCCTTTGGAGATGACTTTATTATATACCTTGTGGATGATACTCCCACTACCATTCCTGAGGCATACTCCTCTGCTGATTCCGATATGTGGAAAGAGGCAGTGCATAGTGAGATGGACTCTCTTATGTCCAATGGGACATGGGAAGTGGTTGATCGTCCTTATGGATGTGAACCAGTGGGGTGTAAATGGGTGTTTAGAAAGAAGTTGAGGCCTGATGGTACTATTGAGAAGTACAAGGCTAGGCTAGTTGCTAAGGGTTATACACAAAAGGAAGGAGAAGATTATTTTGATACTTACTCACCTGTTGCCTGATTGACTACTGTTCGTGTGTTATTATCCTTGGCTGCCTCACACGGTCTTCTCATTCATCAGATGGATGTTAAGACAACTTTTCTAAATGGAGAGCTTGAGGAAGAGATCTATATGGATCAGCCAGATGGATTTGTTATAAGTGGTCAAGAGGGAAAGGTTTGTAAGTTATTAAAATCCTTGTATGGCCTAAAGCAAGCTCCTAATCAGTGGCATGAGAAGTTTGACAAAACTTTAACATCAGCCGGCTTTGTTGTGAACGAAGCTGATAAATGTGTATATTATCGATTTGGTGGTGGTGATGGTGTGATATTGTGCTTATATGTGGATGATATATTAATCTTTGGCAACAACCTAAATGTGATCAAAGAAGTGAAAGACTTCTTGTCTAGTAACTTTGAGATGAAAGACTTGGGAGAGGCTGATGTTATTTTAAACACTAAGCTTTCTCGGGAGGAAGGAAATGGTGGGGTAACTCTTATGCAGTCCCACTATGTGGAAAAAGTTTTGAACAAATTTTGGTACAGTGAGTGTACACCTTCTCCTACTCCATTTGATCCAAGTGTTCATTTGAAAAAGAATCGCAGAATAGCAAGAGACCAATTGAAATATTCTCAGATAATTGGTTCTCTCATGTATCTTGCTAGTGCAACTAGACCTGATATTTCATTTGCTGTGAGCAAATTGAGCAGGTTTGTGTCAAATCCGGGAGATTCTCACTGGATAGCTCTTGAGAGAGTGTTGCGCTATTTAAAAGGTACAATGAGCTATAGCATTCACTATTCCGGGTATCCAAGGGTACTAGAGGGTTATTGTGATGCTAATTGGATTTTTGATGCGGATCAGCTTTATGCCACAAGTGGATATGTGTTCCTCTTTGGAGGTGGTGCTGTTTCTTGGAAGTCTTGCAAGCAGACTATCTTAACGAAGTCTACAATGGAAGCAGAACTGACCGCATTAGATACTGCAAGTGCTGAGGCTGAATGGCTTCGTGATTTCCTGATGGATTTGCCAATTATTGAGAAACCAATCCCGGTAATTTCCATGAACTGTGATAACCAAACCGTAATTACAAAAGTAAACAGTTCAAAGGATAACATGAAGTCATCAAGACATGTGAAAAGACGCTTAAAGACTGTCAGGAAATTGAGAAACTCCGGAGTAATTGCGTTGGACTATGTCCATACATCAAATAACCTGGCAGATCAATTTACCAAGGGTCTATCACGAAATGTGATAGAAGGTGCGTCAAGGGAGCTGGGCTTGAGACCCACGTAAAGTTAGCAACAGTAGCAACCTATTCTATGTGATCGGAGATCCCGTGAATTAGAATGGTGAAACAAGCTGTTGTCTGACTGAGGGAGAGACTCCTTAGATTATTGCTCAGTTCATTGGAGATGCACCGTCTCTCCAATACTGTAAGGCAGGTTGATTAATTTCTTAATGTGGTCTAAGCGGCTCAGTAGAGCGGGGATGTTGTCCTACAGGACATCCTATAAGGATCACACCTATATGAGCTCGATTGCTAGTCACAATCTATGAGATGTGGGTAATCTCTAGATGCTCATGAAAAGGCCCTGAAGTGTGACTTATATGCTTCAAAATGAGGGAAGGCACTTAACTGCCCAGTATCAGTAAAGAAGCTATGCGAAACTCATTTCACACAAAACTGTCAATTCAAGGTTCTGTCCATTGTTCAGTTGTGACTGAGTGTAGCTAGTTCTCTAGATGGATGTTCAACTTAACAGTCTCCATCGAAACACTGGTATATAAAAGAAATGTGGTTTGGTCATACTGCGTACCCTAGAGTTTGGTGGGGATTGTTGGATAAAATGGACTTAGTCTATTTTATTTAATAATTAAAACTCTATGGTCCGCACATGTGTGATATCTCGGGGGTGTTACATCTGTGGCACTTGGACGGATCTCATCGATCACGGTGGTCAGCAACTGGTCGAGAACCAGTTAAACGTGCTTGGCAATCAGTTGGACTGGTTGGAAGCATGTGCTCGGCAATCAGTTGACTGATCAAGCGTGCTCGGGTGTTCGGGACGACGAGTGTGCTCGGGTGTTCGGGACGACGAGTGTGCTCGGGTGATCGGGACGTCGAGCGTGCTCAGGTGTTTGAGACATCGAGAGTGCTCGGGTGTTCGGGACGTCGAGCCTGCTCAGGTGTTCGAGACGTCGAGCGTGCTTGGGTGTTCGAGACATCGAGTCTACTCAGATGTTCGAGACGTCGAGCGTGCTCGGGTGATCGGGACGCTGGACTAATTGAGGGCGTGCTCGGGTGATCGGGACTTCGATGAGTTCGACCACATCGAGGCGTGACGTGGCTGGCTAACTGGCTGCGTTGAGAACGGGCAGGTGGCTCTTATCTAGTCGCCTGAATACGGTTGATGGTGCTCCATCATGGCGAGTTAATTGCCGTGATAATAGCATCCGTTAATTCTTCCGTTGGCGCATTTTATGCTTCGTCTCCGAAACAAACTCCTGAGAGTTTCTACAAATACCTCTCCGTCTCCCGATTGGAAAGTATGTGAGAAAACAGTTAGACCAAATCACCTTCCGTAGTTCATGTGTTCTTCCCGTTCCTTCTCCGGCGAGCACCAGAGAGGGAAGAGTAGGCCTCCGAAACGCTCTCCGTCGTGCGTTCGCCTGCTCGGGTGTGGACGGCAAATACGTTTTTGGGGAGTGTCTCGCGACACGACTACTCGACGACTTCGGCAATCACATCTGATCCAGAAGCTGCGTACACGAGTGGCTTCCTGTCTCTAGATCCAGAAGTTGTGTACTCGGGTGATCTGCACGGCTTCCTCTCTGCACTGCATCGAGCGGGACGACTACAACGACAAAGCACCTCATGGCATTCCCTGGTGCGAGCGGTTCTGGAACCGCTGGGTATGATCTTATGCAATCTTTCGTAGTTTTCACTACACTGTTGCGTATGATGGATGAATATGAGATTTGTTCATCTGATTTCAAATATATACTTGAGATTATTATGCCTATGTCGATTATTATATCTGCGCTAATTCATATGATATATCATCCATTTATTGTGTTATTTTTATGAATTAAATTATATGCAAAATTGCCAGTTTCTTCAACAGCGTCTGTCCATCCAAGGGCGGGGCGGCGCCGACCATATATAGTGAAGTGCTTACGGCGATAATGCGGGCCGTCGCGACGGGAAGCCGGTATGCAGACGCGGACGCCGGCTCGGAGCTCGGACACACGCCCTGGCCCACGAGCAGTCCTTTGGAGCCACCATGACGAGCCCCGAGAAGTTCATTGTCGCGCGCTAGCTGGCCTCCCTCGTGCCTGTCCTCCCACGGAGCTTACCCGCCGTCGCCAACGCGGAGCCGCGCCTCACGGCGTCCGCCTAGCGTCGCGGAGCTCGCCGCCAGTGGCAGAGCTTACTCTTTGAAGACACTTCATAAATATGTTCGGTGCATATGCTATTAAAATTTTCTATATGTATTTGGACTATTTGAATGAATTTTAGTCTATTTTTATCATAAAAAAATTGGATGAAATATTATTTTTGGGTAAATCTAATAGTCACACATGTGATTTTTTAGCTTCTATCACACAAATTTTTAGAACATCGGTTTACAACTAACAGAACATCGCTGGTAACATGATAGAACATCTAAGTAATGACCATTGTATTTGTCCATTGTATTTTTCTTTTTATAGAAAAAAGAATTGTCCATTGTATTTGTCATTATGTCGTTTTAGGGAGAAGTTTTGTCTATTGTCCTTCCATAGAAAAGAATTGTTCATTGTAATTGTCCATTGTATTTGTGTTGTGCCGTTCTCGGATACCAAAACATTAGAAGCTAGAGAAACAACCCGGAACATCGCTAAGAACATACGAGAACATTGGAACAAACAGTATAGAACATCGTGTGACGGATAGTTTCAAATCACACGTGTGACGGATAGACAGACCTTTGTTTTTTCAGCTATCCAAATGAATTGTTTATGGGTATACTCCTATATAAGAAACCACTGTATATAGGAGGGGCCGTGGCCCCAACCAGCCTCCCCTTGGCTCCGCCACTACCGTCCATGGAGTTCGTCTCGTCCGGCCGGCGCCACCGAGCTCTGTGTTTCCCTCCCTATGAGCGCCTCTCCTTCCCTCCCATGGCGCTAGCGCTAGCTCATGGCGGCCAACAGGCCTGTGCACGAAGAGTCCACGCGCCTCTCCTTCCCTCCCATGACCAACAGGCTGCTGTGCACGCGAACTGTGACACGCCAGCCGGCCAAGCTCCTTGTGGATCCGCGGCGCAGCAAGGATATACTTGGCGGAGTTCATATGTTCATGGCGCATGGAAGCAAAGCACATGCTCTTGTTGTAAAAAAAAATAATGGTCGTCCAGGGTGCCAAGGATCCAGCTACGGATCTGGTGAATTATTGGTTAGATATATTTTTTAAGGATTAAGCATTTCTACCACTATTTTAAATCATGTTTGTGATTTTTTTTTACTCTTTTTTAACTTTGTAATTCTGCCATTCTCTACAAGCAAGTAATGGATTTTGTCCTAAATCAACGGTCAAAACTAAGGAAAATTCATGAAGACTAAGGACAAAATCATATTGACTTACTAATGAAGAGTAAAATCATTAAGGTAAAATAACAGGTGAAAAATCACCATTAGACTTTGTAACAAGGATCAAAATCTCTATTTTTTTATATCATGCCAAAGTGTGTATTTCATTAAGTAGAAAGAAGAGTTTTTAATACATAAAAAGAAGGGAACACTACCAACTCACACGAGGTTGTGATTACATAAAAGATTTTGTGACAAGACGACCGATGGAGGACTACCCTATATCATCCTATAACCTAGTCAAGTCCAGATCTATGGCTGCTATGTCGAGGCCCCCATTGAAAACGATCTGTAGAGCCTGCTTCTTCTCTTCTGACATGTTTTGGAAGGCGGCTTTGAACTTGCTTTCGATCTCTGAAGCAACATTATTTTCCTCGGCAGCAACGCCCAGCTTCTTCAATAACATGATCTAGGCCCGCCGTGGTCTATTTTCTTCGCCAATATGTAAAGCCCGCGTTGCACGTGTGACAGTATGAGCATTCGATTAGGCATAGGCCTTGCAGACATTGAAATAAACTTAGTGTGAAAATGCATGTTCGGTTTACCTAGCATTCATGAGCCTAGAATTCTTGCAGTCTCGAGACACGGTGCACGCTGCTGTTGTCCTTGATGGGCATGCATACCTAGCATCACGGATATTTATAGAATTCCAAATGGGCCAGGCACGATGCGTGGCACGAGGCACGGCTCTAAAAAGCACGGCACTAGCCCGGCCCTAAGCACGATCGATAGTGCCTTGGGCCGGCCCGGCATGAAGGGCCTTTAGTGCCTGGGCCGCTACCTCGGCCCGTAGTGCCGGTCCGAGGGCCCGAAAATAGCCGGCCCGATTGGTGGCCCGATGTAATTTATAGTCCACGTATATATAGAAAAAATAACCCTAATTCTCCATCCTAACCCCACTCCTCCCTCTCCCTCAGCCGCCCCATCCCGATCTGCTCGCCTGCTCCACACCGAGCCGCTCCCCTCCGCTCCTCACCGTCACCCTTCCCCCTCCCGAGCCACTCCCCTCCGCGCCGCGCCGACCCCCCGATGGGCCGTCCGTGCCGTAGTGCCGGCCCGGCACGAAAAATGGGCCTTCGTGTCGGGCCTTAGCCACCAGGTCGGCACGGTGGCCCGGCCATAGCCCGATGGGCCGTCCGTGCCGTAGTGCCGGCCCGGCACGAAAAATGGGCCTTCGTGTCGGGCCTTAGCCACCAGGTCGGCACGGTGGCCCGGCCATAGCCCGATGGGCCGTCCGTGCCGTAGTGCCGGCCCGGCACGAAAAATGGGCCTTCGTGTCGGGCCTTAGCCACCAGGTCGGCACGGTGGCCCGGCCATAGCCCGATGGGCCGTCCGTGCCGTAGTGCCGGCCCGGCACGAAAAATGGGCCTTCGTGTCGGGCCTTAGCCACCAGGTCGGCACGGTGGCCCGGCCATAGCCCGATGGGCCGTCCGTGCCGTAGTGCCGGCCCGGCACGAAAAATGGGCCTTCGTGTCGGGCCTTAGCCACCAGGTCGGCACGGTGGCCCGGCCATAGCCCGATGGGCCGTCCGTGCCGTAGTGCCGGCCCGGCACGAAAAATGGGCCTTCGTGTCGGGCCTTAGCCACCAGGTCGGCACGGTGGCCCGGCCATAGCCCGATGGGCCGTCCGTGCCGTAGTGCCGGCCCGGCACGAAAAATGGGCCTTCGTGTCGGGCCTTAGCCACCAGGTCGGCACGGTGGCCCGGCCATAGCCCGATGGGCCGTCCGTGCCGTAGTGCCGGCCCGGCACGAAAAATGGGCCTTCGTGTCGGGCCTTAGCCACCAGGTCGGCACGGTGGCCCGGCCATAGCCCGATGGGCCGTCCGTGCCGTAGTGCCGGCCCGGCACGAAAAATGGGCCTTCGTGTCGGGCCTTAGCCACCAGGTCGGCACGGTGGCCCGGCCATAGCCCGATGGGCCGTCCGTGCCGTAGTGCCGGCCCGGCACGAAAAATGGGCCTTCGTGTCGGGCCTTAGCCACCAGGTCGGCACGGTGGCCCGGCCATAGCCCGATGGGCCGTCCGTGCCGTAGTGCCGGCCCGGCACGAAAAATGGGCCTTCGTGTCGGGCCTTAGCCACCAGGTCGGCACGGTGGCCCGGCCATAGCCCGATGGGCCGTCCGTGCCGTAGTGCCGGCCCGGCACGAAAAATGGGCCTTCGTGTCGGGCCTTAGCCACCAGGTCGGCACGGTGGCCCGGCCATAGCCCGATGGGCCGTCCGTGCCGTAGTGCCGGCCCGGCACGAAAAATGGGCCTTCGTGTCGGGCCTTAGCCACCAGGTCGGCACGGTGGCCCGGCCATAGCCCGATGGGCCGTCCGTGCCGTAGTGCCGGCCCGGCACGAAAAATGGGCCTTCGTGTCGGGCCTTAGCCACCAGGTCGGCACGGTGGCCCGGCCATAGCCCGATGGGCCGTCCGTGCCGTAGTGCCGGCCCGGCACGAAAAATGGGCCTTCGTGTCGGGCCTTAGCCACCAGGTCGGCACGGTGGCCCGGCCATAGCCCGATGGGCCGTCCGTGCCGTAGTGCCGGCCCGGCACGAAAAATGGGCCTTCGTGTCGGGCCTTAGCCACCAGGTCGGCACGGTGGCCCGGCCATAGCCCGATGGGCCGTCCGTGCCGTAGTGCCGGCCCGGCACGAAAAATGGGCCTTCGTGTCGGGCCTTAGCCACCAGGTCGGCACGGTGGCCCGGCCATAGCCCGATGGGCCGTCCGTGCCGTAGTGCCGGCCCGGCACGAAAAATGGGCCTTCGTGTCGGGCCTTAGCCACCAGGTCGGCACGGTGGCCCGGCCATAGCCCGATGGGCCGTCCGTGCCGTAGTGCCGGCCCGGCACGAAAAATGGGCCTTCGTGTCGGGCCTTAGCCACCAGGTCGGCACGGTGGCCCGGCCATAGCCCGATGGGCCGTCCGTGCCGTAGTGCCGGCCCGGCACGAAAAATGGGCCTTCGTGTCGGGCCTTAGCCACCAGGTCGGCACGGTGGCCCGGCCATAGCCCGATGGGCCGTCCGTGCCGTAGTGCCGGCCCGGCACGAAAAATGGGCCTTCGTGTCGGGCCTTAGCCACCAGGTCGGCACGGTGGCCCGGCCATAGCCCGATGGGCCGTCCGTGCCGTAGTGCCGGCCCGGCACGAAAAATGGGCCTTCGTGTCGGGCCTTAGCCACCAGGTCGGCACGGTGGCCCGGCCATAGCCCGATGGGCCGTCCGTGCCGTAGTGCCGGCCCGGCACGAAAAATGGGCCTTCGTGTCGGGCCTTAGCCACCAGGTCGGCACGGTGGCCCGGCCATAGCCCGATGGGCCGTCCGTGCCGTAGTGCCGGCCCGGCACGAAAAATGGGCCTTCGTGTCGGGCCTTAGCCACCAGGTCGGCACGGTGGCCCGGCCATAGCCCGATGGGCCGTCCGTGCCGTAGTGCCGGCCCGGCACGAAAAATGGGCCTTCGTGTCGGGCCTTAGCCACCAGGTCGGCACGGTGGCCCGGCCATAGCCCGATGGGCCGTCCGTGCCGTAGTGCCGGCCCGGCACGAAAAATGGGCCTTCGTGTCGGGCCTTAGCCACCAGGTCGGCACGGTGGCCCGGCCATAGCCCGATGGGCCGTCCGTGCCGTAGTGCCGGCCCGGCACGAAAAATGGGCCTTCGTGTCGGGCCTTAGCCACCAGGTCGGCACGGTGGCCCGGCCATAGCCCGATGGGCCGTCCGTGCCGTAGTGCCGGCCCGGCACGAAAAATGGGCCTTCGTGTCGGGCCTTAGCCACCAGGTCGGCACGGTGGCCCGGCCATAGCCCGATGGGCCGTCCGTGCCGTAGTGCCGGCCCGGCACGAAAAATGGGCCTTCGTGTCGGGCCTTAGCCACCAGGTCGGCACGGTGGCCCGGCCATAGCCCGATGGGCCGTCCGTGCCGTAGTGCCGGCCCGGCACGAAAAATGGGCCTTCGTGTCGGGCCTTAGCCACCAGGTCGGCACGGTGGCCCGGCCATAGCCCGATGGGCCGTCCGTGCCGTAGTGCCGGCCCGGCACGAAAAATGGGCCTTCGTGTCGGGCCTTAGCCACCAGGTCGGCACGGTGGCCCGGCCATAGCCCGATGGGCCGTCCGTGCCGTAGTGCCGGCCCGGCACGAAAAATGGGCCTTCGTGTCGGGCCTTAGCCACCAGGTCGGCACGGTGGCCCGGCCATAGCCCGATGGGCCGTCCGTGCCGTAGTGCCGGCCCGGCACGAAAAATGGGCCTTCGTGTCGGGCCTTAGCCACCAGGTCGGCACGGTGGCCCGGCCATAGCCCGATGGGCCGTCCGTGCCGTAGTGCCGGCCCGGCACGAAAAATGGGCCTTCGTGTCGGGCCTTAGCCACCAGGTCGGCACGGTGGCCCGGCCATAGCCCGATGGGCCGTCCGTGCCGTAGTGCCGGCCCGGCACGAAAAATGGGCCTTCGTGTCGGGCCTTAGCCACCAGGTCGGCACGGTGGCCCGGCCATAGCCCGATGGGCCGTCCGTGCCGTAGTGCCGGCCCGGCACGAAAAATGGGCCTTCGTGTCGGGCCTTAGCCACCAGGTCGGCACGGTGGCCCGGCCATAGCCCGATGGGCCGTCCGTGCCGTAGTGCCGGCCCGGCACGAAAAATGGGCCTTCGTGTCGGGCCTTAGCCACCAGGTCGGCACGGTGGCCCGGCCATAGCCCGATGGGCCGTCCGTGCCGTAGTGCCGGCCCGGCACGAAAAATGGGCCTTCGTGTCGGGCCTTAGCCACCAGGTCGGCACGGTGGCCCGGCCATAGCCCGATGGGCCGTCCGTGCCGTAGTGCCGGCCCGGCACGAAAAATGGGCCTTCGTGTCGGGCCTTAGCCACCAGGTCGGCACGGTGGCCCGGCCATAGCCCGATGGGCCGTCCGTGCCGTAGTGCCGGCCCGGCACGAAAAATGGGCCTTCGTGTCGGGCCTTAGCCACCAGGTCGGCACGGTGGCCCGGCCATAGCCCGATGGGCCGTCCGTGCCGTAGTGCCGGCCCGGCACGAAAAATGGGCCTTCGTGTCGGGCCTTAGCCACCAGGTCGGCACGGTGGCCCGGCCATAGCCCGATGGGCCGTCCGTGCCGTAGTGCCGGCCCGGCACGAAAAATGGGCCTTCGTGTCGGGCCTTAGCCACCAGGTCGGCACGGTGGCCCGGCCATAGCCCGATGGGCCGTCCGTGCCGTAGTGCCGGCCCGGCACGAAAAATGGGCCTTCGTGTCGGGCCTTAGCCACCAGGTCGGCACGGTGGCCCGGCCATAGCCCGATGGGCCGTCCGTGCCGTAGTGCCGGCCCGGCACGAAAAATGGGCCTTCGTGTCGGGCCTTAGCCACCAGGTCGGCACGGTGGCCCGGCCATAGCCCGATGGGCCGTCCGTGCCGTAGTGCCGGCCCGGCACGAAAAATGGGCCTTCGTGTCGGGCCTTAGCCACCAGGTCGGCACGGTGGCCCGGCCATAGCCCGATGGGCCGTCCGTGCCGTAGTGCCGGCCCGGCACGAAAAATGGGCCTTCGTGTCGGGCCTTAGCCACCAGGTCGGCACGGTGGCCCGGCCATAGCCCGATGGGCCGTCCGTGCCGTAGTGCCGGCCCGGCACGAAAAATGGGCCTTCGTGTCGGGCCTTAGCCACCAGGTCGGCACGGTGGCCCGGCCATAGCCCGATGGGCCGTCCGTGCCGTAGTGCCGGCCCGGCACGAAAAATGGGCCTTCGTGTCGGGCCTTAGCCACCAGGTCGGCACGGTGGCCCGGCCATAGCCCGATGGGCCGTCCGTGCCGTAGTGCCGGCCCGGCACGAAAAATGGGCCTTCGTGTCGGGCCTTAGCCACCAGGTCGGCACGGTGGCCCGGCCATAGCCCGATGGGCCGTCCGTGCCGTAGTGCCGGCCCGGCACGAAAAATGGGCCTTCGTGTCGGGCCTTAGCCACCAGGTCGGCACGGTGGCCCGGCCATAGCCCGATGGGCCGTCCGTGCCGTAGTGCCGGCCCGGCACGAAAAATGGGCCTTCGTGTCGGGCCTTAGCCACCAGGTCGGCACGGTGGCCCGGCCATAGCCCGATGGGCCGTCCGTGCCGTAGTGCCGGCCCGGCACGAAAAATGGGCCTTCGTGTCGGGCCTTAGCCACCAGGTCGGCACGGTGGCCCGGCCATAGCCCGATGGGCCGTCCGTGCCGTAGTGCCGGCCCGGCACGAAAAATGGGCCTTCGTGTCGGGCCTTAGCCACCAGGTCGGCACGGTGGCCCGGCCATAGCCCGATGGGCCGTCCGTGCCGTAGTGCCGGCCCGGCACGAAAAATGGGCCTTCGTGTCGGGCCTTAGCCACCAGGTCGGCACGGTGGCCCGGCCATAGCCCGATGGGCCGTCCGTGCCGTAGTGCCGGCCCGGCACGAAAAATGGGCCTTCGTGTCGGGCCTTAGCCACCAGGTCGGCACGGTGGCCCGGCCATAGCCCGATGGGCCGTCCGTGCCGTAGTGCCGGCCCGGCACGAAAAATGGGCCTTCGTGTCGGGCCTTAGCCACCAGGTCGGCACGGTGGCCCGGCCATAGCCCGATGGGCCGTCCGTGCCGTAGTGCCGGCCCGGCACGAAAAATGGGCCTTCGTGTCGGGCCTTAGCCACCAGGTCGGCACGGTGGCCCGGCCATAGCCCGATGGGCCGTCCGTGCCGTAGTGCCGGCCCGGCACGAAAAATGGGCCTTCGTGTCGGGCCTTAGCCACCAGGTCGGCACGGTGGCCCGGCCATAGCCCGATGGGCCGTCCGTGCCGTAGTGCCGGCCCGGCACGAAAAATGGGCCTTCGTGTCGGGCCTTAGCCACCAGGTCGGCACGGTGGCCCGGCCATAGCCCGATGGGCCGTCCGTGCCGTAGTGCCGGCCCGGCACGAAAAATAGGCCTTCGTGTCGGGCCTTAGCCACCAGGTCGGCACGGTGGCCCGGCCCGGCCTGGCACGAAAGACCATCGGGCCTCTATAGGGCCGGGCCGCATCGGGCCGGGCCACATAGGGCTAGGGCCGGGCTAGGACCGGGCGGCCCGTTTGGAATTCTATACGGATATTGCCGCTTTACTGGGGATGACCACAAACATTCTATAGGGGCGGCTGGCCAGCCTCGGTAAGGGCGCCTTGGCTACCCCCGAAGCATTATTTGTAGGTGTAGCTGACCAAACACCCCTACAAAACGATTTGTATTGAGACTGAATATTCAGTCTCTCCTATAAATCATTTTTCAAAAACCATAAAACAAATACAAAAGAACAAAATATTTTTTAAATCCGGGGAGGCTCCCAGCAACCACACCACCCATCTATCCCCACATCAATTTGTCAAAAAATATTCCCACAACATTTTTTCAAGGTTTTTTCACTTTGCAAGTGCTTGTTCGAACCAGCGACCACTCAGCGCACGCACGCACGACGTCCTCTACCACTTGACTCCATTATCACTAATGTCTGCAAGGCATTTCGGTCCCCTACAAATCTCTATTATAATTGAAAACTTGTTTAAGTCACCTCCATCCTTCAAAATCGACAACTCACAGTACACAAACCATAGATGTAACGGCTGACATTAAAAGGTGTGAAACAGCTTCCCACTCACCTCACGTCCGCGGCCTCCACCTCCGGCCCCGTCTAACTGGCCGCGGTTCGATTCCACAGCACCGCTAATATTGTTTTTTCTTTTTTCAATTTCAATTCTCTGTGACGAGAGAAGGGTAGGGGCAGAGCCGCAGAGACACAGAGAGCAGCGGATCAGTCCCGTGATTCTAGAGCGGATCCCCGCCGCCGTTACGCGGATCTGCGAGAGGCGCCGAAATTGGAGAGCGGTTCCCTGCGGCGTGGGCGGCGCCGTGCCCCTGCCCGAGATTGGAGAGCAGCATGGCGTGGTAGGCGGCCGGCGGTAGGGAGTCCGTGGCCGCTGTGCTGCGGATCGCCACCGCCTAACAGCCTTGTCTTCGCGCTCCTCCACCGCTCAACGACGGCCGCGCTAGGTGGTTTCTCTATCGAGCTCGAAGGCGATGGCGGGCGGCGGGAAGAAGGAGAAGGGCGAGGGGCTCGGGCGGTGGAACAAGGCGGCGGCTGCGCCAAGGAGCGCGGCGAGGCTCCGGCCTTCGGCCGCCGACGCGGCGCGACATCGCTCGTGTCCGTCATCGACGTCCGCGACATCGATGCCGTGCTCCAGCGGGCTGCGGAGGCCGACCAGATCGCTGAGGCCGCGTCCGTCTCCTCCGACTTTGACCTCGCCATCGACCTGTGAGCCCTCAACTCCTGCCCCACTCCTCCTCCATGGGGATAATGAAATCCCGCCTCTTCTTGTACTGGTGGTGTGAAATTTACGTGTTCTCTTGTTGTGGATTCTTACGGATTGGATTGGTTGGCGCCAGGGATGCGACAAGGGAGACGGAAGAGGAGAGGTGGCGGCTTCGCAAGGAGTAGGAGGCCCTGCACGCCAGCACCCTCAGGGTCCCCTGGCGGTGAGCATTTCTGATCGTTGATGGTGTTACCGTTTGTTCTTGGTTTTAGTATTGTCCCTTTTTCTGATTGTTATGTGAATCCTGTGTGTCATTGCAGACCGCCATGGCATATGACTGTTAAGGAGCTTGATGCGAACGAGCGGCAGGCCTTCCTGGTGTGGCGCAGGAATCTTGCAACGTTGGTTCAGAGACATACGCGTACTCTAATGTAGTAATGTTTAGTGGGGTTATATTTTTGTGCAGAGCTGCATGTTTGGGCGCTAAGCTATAACTACTGGGAGCATAACATGCTGGTTGTAAGCCATGAATGGTCTTTGTGGAATTGCTGCTGTCTCTACTTAGGTAAGCTCAATTAATTATATCACCCATACCCCAACTATCCATGATTCAAGAGATACCTGTTGGTACCAATTATAAGTGGATGCCCAGAGTGAACAAAAAAAAATCTCAATTAGTTTTTAAGCCAATGAAATTGAACTACTCAATTTGCTTGGAGGAAAAAGATTACAAGCAATAAAAATGGAAAAGTTAGATATATGATAAGAGCTCTGGTGCAGTTACTGCTTGGAATAGCGAGAGAGAAAAATATTGATTTCCCTGCGCCGATCGCCGCTGCAGCAGGTGACGCAACCAACACGCAAGATCCTCACGGCAGTACGTGCCTTGACGGTCGTTTCGACGTCGGCCTTGACGTCTGGTGCGCCGTGATCCAAGGCGGCCGCTGCCTGGTCCTTCAGCATCGTGAGTTTTCTGATCCTCGCTGATGTTAGGATTTCGAAATTTGGGGAAATTTTGAATCTACCTCTGTTTTGAGAAACGGAGAGGCAATGCAACTACAATGCGATGGCTTTAATAAAGAATCTAAATTTTACATCGCTCGTGTCCGTCATCGACGTCCGCGACATCGATGCCGTGCTCCAGCGGGCTGCGGAGGCCGACCAGATCGCTGAGGCCGCGTCCGTCTCCTCCGACTTTGACCTCGCCATCGACCTGTGAGCCCTCAACTCCTGCCCCACTCCTCCTCCATGGGGATAATGAAATCCCGCCTCTTCTTGTACTGGTGGTGTGAAATTTACGTGTTCTCTTGTTGTGGATTCTTACGGATTGGATTGGTTGGCGCCAGGGATGCGACAAGGGAGACGGAAGAGGAGAGGTGGCGGCTTCGCAAGGAGTAGGAGGCCCTGCACGCCAGCACCCTCAGGGTCCCCTGGCGGTGAGCATTTCTGATCGTTGATGGTGTTACCGTTTGTTCTTGGTTTTAGTATTGTCCCTTTTTCTGATTGTTATGTGAATCCTGTGTGTCATTGCAGACCGCCATGGCATATGACTGTTAAGGAGCTTGATGCGAACGAGCGGCAGGCCTTCCTGGTGTGGCGCAGGAATCTTGCAACGTTGGTTCAGAGACATACGCGTACTCTAATGTAGTAATGTTTAGTGGGGTTATATTTTTGTGCAGAGCTGCATGTTTGGGCGCTAAGCTATAACTACTGGGAGCATAACATGCTGGTTGTAAGCCATGAATGGTCTTTGTGGAATTGCTGCTGTCTCTACTTAGGTAAGCTCAATTAATTATATCACCCATACCCCAACTATCCATGATTCAAGAGATACCTGTTGGTACCAATTATAAGTGGATGCCCAGAGTGAACAAAAAAAAATCTCAATTAGTTTTTAAGCCAATGAAATTGAACTACTCAATTTGCTTGGAGGAAAAAGATTACAAGCAATAAAAATGGAAAAGTTAGATATATGATAAGAGCTCTGGTGCAGTTACTGCTTGGAATAGCGAGAGAGAAAAATATTGATTTCCCTGCGCCGATCGCCGCTGCAGCAGGTGACGCAACCAACACGCAAGATCCTCACGGCAGTACGTGCCTTGACGGTCGTTTCGACGTCGGCCTTGACGTCTGGTGCGCCGTGATCCAAGGCGGCCGCTGCCTGGTCCTTCAGCATCGTGAGTTTTCTGATCCTCGCTGATGTTAGGATTTCGAAATTTGGGGAAATTTTGAATCTACCTCTGTTTTGAGAAACGGAGAGGCAATGCAACTACAATGCGATGGCTTTAATAAAGAATCTAAATTTTAGTGATTAGATTGCTTTAATAAGTATGCATGCCAATTGTTTGATTAGTCATATCTAATTAAGTTTTGAACTTTTTTGGCATGTTGATAATCTGAAAATGGGAGTAAATTCTACAGGTTGTCGATTTTCTTGGGTTTCTTGGATTGGTCTCTGAAAGCATGCATGCCAATTGTTTATTAGTCATATCTAAGTTCTGAACTTTTTTGGCATGTTGATAATCTGAAAACGGGTGTAAATTCTGCAGGTTGCCCAGTTTCTTGGGTTTCATGGTCTCTGAATGCATCAAGAAAACTCTGGTAGGATTAGCCACCACCGCACCAGACGGCGAGGCCCCAAGGCAAGTTTTGAGTTGATAGGGAGCATGATTTTTATTCTGAAACTATCAATGTTGGTTGTTGCTCTTTTGCTGTCTCCAGTATTTATCCATACTTGGATCATGTGGGTTTCTGCCATTCATACGCAAAATGTAAGCTCACTATTACAATTTCAGAACCAAGCATCCATACTTGGATCATGTGGGTTTCTCCAGTATTATTGTGTTAGGATGGCGTGTAATTTGACGCTCTTATATTTTGCGGCAGTATAAGGTAATGAATGTAGATCCAGCGTAATTTGAAGAGTATTTTGTATGTTTTAATTAGCCATAACAGCTTCTCCTAATTTTTTGACCCTTCATCTTTTACCGATGTAGCAAATTGCTAGGAGATGAGAAGCATCAGCATGGAAGTTGAGGCGGCAGCGTGGTGGCCTTTTGATCTTCAAACTTGTGCCTCTTTAGCTGCTATGATTGTCGCTGAAGACAGGTGAGATTATTGGTGGTGCTCCGGTCTAATTCAGCTTTTGTTTCAATGTGTCTGACTGTACGTATATGGTGATGCTTACTGATCAATTCTCTCTATATCAAGTTGGCCCCGGCGGTGGTAAATGTGCTTTATCAGAGGAATATTGAAAATGAAATAATCATAATCTATAAGTTGATGTTTTGATAGTGTATGGCATGTGGTTCTGAATTTGAGGCTGGGTTCCTGTTTGAAGTGCATCACTGATACTTACAATGACAAGTACTTGCTTCAATATGGTTGGTTCAAATTTATGTCCGTCATCTGATGGCTAAGGAACAAAAACAAATGACTTTGCTGCATAAAAAAAAGCACATTGTTCATGGACTTCCCGAATTCATTTATCAGTATTCCTCTTTTTGTATGCCCTCAGTTGTCCTACTAATGCATTGTTCTTCTATTTATTTGTTCTTTTAAGTTTTGGCCACTATTTCTTGTACCACTAAGATCAAGACTTGGCTTGATTAGACCATTGTCAACTTATATGAAACAAATGACGTTGCTGCATAAGCAAAGCACATTTTATTTCGTTGCAAAGCGACTTCAGGTCATTATGTAGGTTTCGGAGTCCTACAACAATTGTCTACGATGTATTCTAAATTCCTTTTTCATGGAATGTATAGAACCTTGTCTTTTGTAAAATATTTGAAAAATAAATGATCAATGTGTTTGCCTTGCCATTGTTATAGAAAAAAGATTTAAGGATTACTTTGTTTCCTTGTTTTAATGTCATCCCTGAAATGAAATCGGATTGTTACATTCTCAAATACAATTATGTATAAAGTTAAACTACACAAAAGAAATATTAATTGTTTTCATGTATATCCCCAAGATTAAACCGTGGCGTTAGCACGGGCATTATACTAGTTATACTAAACCGAGTGTATATTGCTTGTTTGAGGTCCTAAATGATTTCAAATGAAAAGTGCTCAACTACAAAGTTTCATAACTTTTTGTTTAGGAAGTTTCTCCATTCAAGGTCATTTATAAAATTTGAATTACAAATTTGAGAAAATCAAACGTACTTTTGCATGATAAGATTATTTCAAATAAAAAATTGCTCAACTACAAAGTTTCATAACTTTTTGAGATCTAAAATATTTAATTTTTCATTCGAGGTCTTTTGAAAAAAATTGAATTTTAGATTTTGAAATTCATATGTAGTTTTGCATGACAAGATGATTTCCAAATAAAAAGTTTTCAACTATAAATTTTTATAACTTCTATGGGGTCTACAATGTTTTGGTTGTTTTTCCATCCGAGGACTTTTGGAAAAAAAATTAAAACAATGACCAAAACATTCACTTTATCGTAAACTACAAGATTGATATGTAAGGTTTATGAACAAATTTACATTCACTTTCTCATATGAAAAAATGACCTAAACAAAAAATGTACATCTTGATGAGTTATACAACTTATATGTTTATGAATTTTTCATCTGAAATCATTTGATGTTTCAAAATGTTATTCAAAGTTGTCTTTTTTAAGTTCAAATTGTGAAATGTAGACAATAAAATATGACCAAAAGAATAGCAGTAAGAATACAATATCTTGATAGATCACAATTTTAGAATTTTTTAGGAAAAAACATCATGTTTAGAGTTAGTATGAGGGAAGTTTTAGTCATAGATTGAACTTCAACTATTGGAAATTGAACTTTAAACAACATTTTCAACTATTAAGTGGTTACGAGCAAAGATTCATAACTCTTCGAGATCTATAAATTTATTATTCATTTCTCCATTTTTATTTTAAAAAATTCAAATTTTAGCACTTTATTTTTAATATCGGTTTCCATTTGCAGAGGCGCCACAAATATAGAGCCGCCCCCACAAATAGAGAACCAACCATTTGTAGGGGCGACTCATTATAAAACCACCCCTACAAGAAAAATGGTGATGCTCTTACAAATCATTTTTCACGTAGTGACGTACGACAGCGCCAGTGCAATGAAGAGAGCCTCTCCGAGGTTGCCCAAAGGATGGTGTTCTCAATGCAGAAGATATCATTGTTGGCACCAGGGAAGAAGTCGTGCCACCCTCATCGATCATCGCTGCCATTGGCGCCATCAGCCCTCGTTGCACCTCCATGACGGCACCTCTGCTTTTTTCATCTTAAATATTTGTTTTCTCTGACCGCAACATCGACACCGCAGCCCACAACCACAACCAAATAGGGTATCAATATGAGATAGTCCGATAGAGATGTGTTTTGTTCAAGTCATAGATGATCGGGAACTATGATTTAAGGAGAGAGGAGACGAAGGGAGACAAGCCAAAGAGGCGTTTCCTTTTGTTTTACCGACACACTTGGGTCGTGGCGAAATCATATGTTTGTTCTGTTCATTTGGTCGTTTTTGGCTAGCTGATTATGGCTGATGCTAATTTTTTGTGAGAGAAAAACATTGTTAAATAGCTGACTGATTTGGCTGATAAGCTCAAGCGAACAGGCTGGGTAACCGGTACTTTTCAATTTGATTTCAAATCTTTCTTTTATTTCCAATTATATCTCATTACTTTTCTTTTGAAAATCACTCAGTATACAACACGCACACACACTCACCGCTAAACACATGTACACAAACACTAACCCTATAAACACACAATGGACCTAAGCAATTGATCTATGATCAGTTCACTATTATCATTGCTTGTAGTCATACTTCACTACCAGAATCCTTCACATCCGCCCGCCTCCTCCGCCTCGGCCATTTTTGGACCCGGTGCTGATGGGGCTTCAGCACCGGGTCCAACGGCTAGGAGCGGGGGCGGCGCGGAGGTGCGTCCGGGCGGACACATTAGCACCGGGTCGTGGAAAGACCCGGTGCTAATGTTCACCCTTTAGCACCGGGTGCAGCCACGACCCGGTGCTAATGTGCCCGAGGCCTTTAGCACCGGGTCGTGGCTGCACCCGGTGCTAAAGGGGGCGCATTAGCACCGCGTCTTGCTATGACCCGGTGCTAATGTCTTCGCCCTGACACATCTTCGCGCCGCCCCCGCTCCTAGCCGTTGGACCCGGTGCTGAAGCCCCATCAGCACCGGGTCCAAAAATGGCCGAGGCGGAGGAGGCGGGCGGATGTGAAGCATTCTGATAGTGGCGGTTGCGCACGACTAGGTTGCCGGAGTTGAGGAGCCTGGCCTCGACGGGGAAGGTGCTTGTGGAGTTGGACGACCACGCGACCTCGCCGGAGCCGCCGGCTTGGAGGACAAGGCTCCCCGTGTCGCTGACCACCAGCACGCCGGAGTTGTCGCTGATTGGGTGGTCGCGGTTGGCCACCCAGCAGACGGCGTCGCGGGACACGGTGAACCAGATGCCGAGGTACCTCTTGGTTGACACCCCGGGGGAGAAGAAGCCCATGGTGAATACGCCGTCGGCCGAGACGAGCGTGTCGTTGTCGGTGATGTTCCGGCCGTTGCTGAACGTGTCGGTAACATTTCCGGCGGCGAAGGCTCTGTGGGAAAGTAGCAAGAGCGAGAGAAGAAGATTCAGAAGGTGGATGAGGGTTGCTTCCATGGTCTCTTGCATGCATGGGCGTCGAGATGGATGTACATGCTTGTAGCGCAAAAAACTTCGCGTGAAAAGCATTTTAACTCAAGTGGAGAACCATGCTAAGCTAACGTTGACCCTTTATTTCCTTTATTATTTTTTTTCTTAATGCATGGTACTGGAAATAATGCAAGTCAATTGCCTGCTTGCAGCCCATGCTTGTTTTTCTAGAAACCAGGGATGACCCCAGATTTGGAACAGCGAAACCACGTAACCAGTATCTGACTACACAGAGTTCACCCCTGTTTGAATTACATTCTCTGTTTCTATTCTGTGTGCTCGTTTAAAGAACATATAGCAGATCGATGGTTGAGGTATTGAAATCGATAGATGGAGGTCATCTTTTTGTTTGATTCCCATTTTTTATCAACTTGCTCGGCATGGTTTCTCACTGCTGAGAAGATGTTTTTTTTTTGAGCCCAGCTGAGGTTAGGAAGACCCCATCTGAATAGATTACTCAAATGAAGTAGTCACCTGTTACAGAATTGCTCAGAGTCAGAGCCGAGCAGGGAAGAGAGGGATATGTCTAAAACCAGGAGGGGGATATGCTCAGAACATGTTGAGTCAGAAAAACTGAGAACAGGCCGGTGTTGGTCAACAGGTGTTGCCCGGCACGAAGAAAACCCATCAACTCAACAA
>OAMR01000760.1:523574-575736 GCA_900205405.1 Echinochloa crus-galli
TCCTTAACCAACATATGATCTTATATACGGGCGGAAAGAATAATTATTATGGTATAATTTAATAAAAAAATTCGTTGTAGCTTCAAATCTATTCTTTTAAGTAACTAATTGAATAATTTATAGCTGTAGTTTCTAAATAATGTCTAATTATGGTGGAATGATTATGGTGGGCTAATTGTTGTATGAATGAATTGAGTAAAAAAATCATATTCATTGGATCATGTATAACCTAGTTATATTTATTTAGACACAAGCATAAGCCTTATACATATAATCTAATAAGTATGAAATTTTTACTATAGTGCATGCATACTAGTACAATAATTAGACCACCATAAAAAAAATCAACACAATTAGACTATAAAAAACAGTAGTTATGAATTGTTCCAATTAATTAAAAAAACTATAGATCTAAATCTACAATAAAAGCTTTGTACTAAAGCAGATCATATTATATATTCAGTAAGTAGATCTACTCATATAGAGTCCAACGCACTAATTTATAATTTTTTTATATTTTAACAAAAAATGTTCTATTTTATAATTTTTCTATAATTTACTATGATGTTTTAAATAGAAAAAGAAAGTGATAAAACCGTCTTCAAATTCAAACATATGGTTTAAAAAAAAAGTTGAGGAGAATTGGGCTTTGGCGAAAATGGAGGGAGGAAAAGTGGATTTTTTTTGTTTTTACGGATACGGAATATTATAGCTGGGCCGTTGCGCGGGCTCCAAAAAAAAAAAGTAACCCTAATCCCCAAATCCTCGAGCGCCTCCGTCGATTCCCCAACCAACGCCGGCCGAAGTTCTAAACGGCGGGTCGGCCATCTTCGCCGCTGTCCGCCGCGCGGCGCCTCTACATCGGCGATGGCGTCCGGATCGAGCGACGCCGGGAGCGTGTGCCCTGGGCCGGCGTCGATTCTCCTCCTGGAGGAGGGGTACCTCGCAGCCAGTAGGAACGACACCACGGCCACAACCAGATCGAGGGCCAACCGTACCGTGGAGTTCACCTTGTGGATCGCTGTTCCACCGGCGGTGTCCTTCTACACCTTCCACTACATCAAGGCCCCCAACTGCAAGCACAAGCACTTCTACGTCGACAGCAGTGCTCATGCTGTCGTTGCGGGCGCACATGGCAGATTCCTTCTGATTCGCTCCCTCTTGTCCAGATTCGACGAGTATGACTACTTCGTCTACAAGAGCCACCCTGAGTCCCCGTCCCTTGAAAGCATCCCGCGTATTCCATTTGATGATAGGCTCAAGGGAGCGGAGTTCGGAATCGTGCCCTGCGACAATGGCCATTATCTCCTGGTTGCACTCCGTCTCCGTTTCATGGTGAAGGGTAATCATTACCGCCTTTTCATCTACTCGTCTGAGGCTGCACAATGGACGGCTAAGGAACTGCCGAATCCATGTCCTGAGCTCGGTAAAGTTCTACCGAACAAGGTCTTCACACTTGGAGATGGCTCGCTGTTATTTGTGGATTTGCTGAAAGGTTTTCTGACATGTGACGTACGGCGAGAACCCCTTTGTGCGCAGTACACCCTATTGCCGCAGCCCTTGCTTGGAAACAGAGAAAAAGTGGAGAGATACGTCCCGGAAGCTGGGCTTTTTCGGGATCTCACCTGTGTTGATGGTCGTCTGATCAAGTTTATTGACATGGAACACCGTGTCATTGTCAGGGAGATCGCCACAGATGCTCCTCCTGAAGAGCCTGTTGACCCAAGGACCAAGGGTGTGTTCTATGATTCAGAACTGATCATGCTGAGCAAGCGCAAACTCAAACAAGTGCAAATCAAGCCTAAGATTCAGCGATCATCGGATGGTTGGAGTGCCACTCTATGGACTAGGGAGATAGGGTCCAACTGTTGGCTCAAAGGAAGCGATGTTGATGTGAAGGACATTTCGGTTGATGACTTTTCAGCGTTGCTGTCCAGCAACAAGAGTGAATCTACTGGGAGCCTGGCATTGACATTCCAGGACCTGAACTGGTTTCGGCCCACCCTGAGCATGGAAGGTGATGACACCCTTTACCTCAAGTCGACCTGCGAGCAATTGGGAGGATCAGGATCGGTGCTGGCTGCTGTCAACCTTGTGGACAGGACACTGAAACTGGAAGCACCTGCAGTGCATACTATTGGAGAACATCCCCCTTGGAAGCAAATACTGCGTCCCTGTGCATTGGCGAAGCAACTGGCAGTCACTCCAGGTAATTATTGACCTTGGCCTGTGACTATGTTCTGTTAGCGCATTATCTTGTTGCTGGTTAGACCCCTTTAGTCGTTATATGTACAACACTGTTGGTGAACTATATTGTGTTTTCTGCTTACACCCTTTTAAGCTCCACACCATATATATGTTATTCCTCGTGGTGTCTGCTGTGAAAAATAGAGATATCTGGTTTTTTGTACCGTGCCTTTAAGGTCATATCTTAATCTCATTCAAACTTTTTTCTTACAATAGAAATAGGTACAAGGCATGTAAGGTTATATTCTCTGTTGATTTTATATATATATATATATATATATTGTGTAGAATCCAGTCTTAATCTGTGCTGGGCAGCCATATTTTTTTTTATCTGCGCTGCGCTAATGCTTGTCAAAAAATTCAAATGATTCTATGCTTGGGTGAGACAATATTTACAAACTGTGCTGTTTTCTCTATATGAATCTACAAAAGTTAAATAACTTATGCACTACTGAATCTCTGTTTAGGACTATGGGTATTGCTTATGAGTTTACCTGTTTCTGTAGGCATTAAAGTCTCAGCAAACCTGATTGCACAGTTGCGCAGATCTGGCAATGAGCCAAAGCCAACCAGTACAGCTGTAAGTATTTTCTATCATGCACTGGTCTTCGGTCTTCTTATTTCAAACAATTCCCAGTTTCCACCTGCTAATGTTTCCTCCCTTGTGTATGTAGATCCTTGTGGGTGAGTCCGATTTCTTTGAGTCTGAGAACAAGAACAAACGTCCAAGGCAGGTTTCTTACTCTGTTCTTTGAATATCTGTGCAATGATGATCTGTTTTAAATTATCAAACCATTGAACATTCTGAGAGCTATCACTCATTAGTTTTAGCTGATAATATTGGAGTTCTTTTGTATAAATTGGATTTGCTATCCCCAGGCACTTGGCTGAGAATGTCAACGATGCACAAACTGGAGCTCAGAGTACTGTACAGAATGTTCTTATCTCACAGGCCCATCCTAATCAAAGCAATACGGTATGCTCTGAATCCAGTATATCATGTTTCCTATGTGTCATACAACAAAATTAATTATAATGTGCCATTTCCAGCCTCCGTGGCTATATTTTAATAGGTACCAGCAGCCTGGCTACAGTGGGTACTCATCATGGCCCCATCAGAACAATCCGGTATGTCGTATTTCATATGTGATGTTTCCTATGTGCACATTTTTAGTCATCATACATAAATATTAATTAGATTGTGCTTGTGCAGCCGCCGCCGTCATACTTCACCAACTGGGCTGGACACTACAACGCTGTCTATGCACCATCGACCCCTGCACCTAACATACAAAGCTATGTCAATTACCAATCACTGCCACAGCAGCCACTACTGCAGGAGCAGCAGACTACACCAAGCATGGCATTTGGACCTCACATGGTAAAAAAGAATTATGCAGCTTTTATAATACGAACCCATGTCCTCAATTACCTTCTGTTTTAGAAAAGACATCTCTTATTATTAAAGTTTAAGCCTTTTGTCTCCGCAAAGTATTTTTGAAGTATCGGAGAAACACTATGGTTTTGCAAAATACCTCATCAATATTCAAAAGCCACCGGGTGTTTGGATACAACAAATCTTGTAGTCTCTAAAACAATGGTTCAAAAACTGTAGTCTTTTTGGAGTTGTATAAACTCCACTCGCGACCTTATTCTTCTAAATCACAGTTTTGTGTGCTTTTGGCTTATAAACCTGCTTTTGGCTTATAAACCCATAGTTCTATGATACTATTGTTTCCAAAAACTGTGTCATCCAAACAAGGCCTTACTTTCATACTCTTACCAGAAATTATTTAGTGTGCTTATAATCTCCTTGTGTTGTGTGATTAGAAAGCTCTAAAACCATGAACTCCATGTTTATAAATGTGAAAAGAATTCCAAAAGGGATTAAAACATTCAGATAAGCTTGATTGAATTCATTGTCATATAATAGTTTAGAAAGATGTAATTATTTATGTCTGCTATCTGTACTGCTTTTCTCATTCCTACCATAAACTGAATCAGAAGTTGCTGTTTCCAGGCACACCCCATCTACACTTCAACAACTGGTATGGAGCCAGCTACCATGGGAATTGGCAGCAGCGTTAGCCCATTCGCCTATGGTGCCCACTCAGGCAGTGGCCTCTACCATCAGCACTGATAGCATCTCCTCCCTATTCAGTTGCTTGCCTATGCCGCTTAGCAGCAAACACAGTGGTGTTTTGACCTCATCATGTAAAGCATTGGTGCAGACTAAGATATGATGCCATCTCCTTTGTAAGACAATACCTATGGCGCAATATTATCTGCAGTAATTCAGGCCACTGTGTGCATCTGAGGCAAGTTTCATTGAATTTAGAGGGCGGAACAGTTGCCTTAAAAAAAATCTATTCTGTCTACATAAAAATTGTGACTATATAAAAATTGAAGGAGAGAGTAATAAAAACATATAATAATCAAAATTTATATATATGCTGAATCCGAACTTTTTAAGTATTCCAACAACATTTTTTAATGTAGAAAGAGATAGGGCTGGCATATAATTAGCTTAGAGCTGCCGTGAGGCAACACTTCATTTTATTTTTAGCCAATCTAGACTTTTCAAGACCGAGCTGTTGTAATTCCTGTTTGATTTGGTGTGAGGCGGCACTATTTACAGTTGAAGGGATACATTTTTTGTGACTAATCCTTATATATATAGTATTTTTTTAGACCAATTCAGATTTTTCTTTTTGATGTTGATCTTGCGCGCTCCATATTGCACCAGATATTTGCATTGCATGTAGGCATGCAAACTTTTATTTTCAGGGATTTGGTGGGCTATATCCGGATTTGTTTTCCCACACCGGGAGATTTATTTTTTCCGTATCTACCTAAGGGGCAGGCGAAGGACTCTTTTTTATGAAAAAAAGGCGGACATAAAATAGAGGATATAGAAAAATATCGGACAAAAAAAATAAATATATCCCATCCGATTGGAACACGGAGGCGAAAAAATTGGGTGGAGAAATTTTCGCTTTATCGCTTTTCATAGATAGAAAGAAAAAAGAACTTAATATCTTTGGGATCTGATACTACACCCTGCTTAATCCCTTAGTGGATCGGCTTTATTACATAAGCGGATTCCTAAATTTTGTCCCATATCGTGGTATAATGAAGCAGTTTTTTTTTTAGTTGTATCGACCCAGTCGCTCACTAATTGATCTTTACGGTGTTTTCTCTATCAATTTCAGCTTTATCCATAGAATAGTAGTATAGGCTGTACTTTCTTCCTATTTTGATTCTCGTGAAGTGTCCTTCCTTCCTACAGCTGATAGGGTATAAAATCGTTGTTTTGACGATCCCTATGTAGAAAGCCCTTTTTCTAGTAAATACTAGAAAATTTCCTCCTTTCTTTTTTTTCTTCTTTCTATAGTGGAGATAGTCGCACGTAATGACAGATCACGGCCATATTATTAAAAGCTTGCGGTAAGAAGGGGTTTCGTTCTAGCGCCCGGAAATAATATTCCAAAGCCTTTGTATGCTCTCCATTGCTTGTGTGTATAAGGCCTATGTTATATAGTATATAACTTCGATCATAGGGATCAATTTCTAGTCGCGTAGCTTCATAATAATTCTGCAAAGCTTCCGCATAATTTCCTTCGGATTGAGCTAACATCCGTTACGGTCGTTCATTCTATTCAAAAAATCTCCGTTCCAAAACCGTACATGAGGTTTTCATCTCATACGGCTTCTCCCTTCTGTACTCTCATATGGCTTCTCCCTTCTGTACATAGTACTAAGCGAAAAATCTATAGAATAAAAATAGAATTAGTCCCATCTCATTATGGCCCGAAGGGGGCTGGTATTTTTCCAAGAAATCTCTAGCCAACCTTCCCCCAAGAGGTTTTTCTTAACACCAATGAATTCTATTAATGCTAGAGGAAAATGATAGCTCCAAGAATTTCTTTGTTCTCAACGCCTCCTATTTAGAGGAATTAGCCACTTCAACGACCTTTGATGGTTATAAGGGTATCCAAAGTACAAACCTGATGGTTGTTTGTTATCCTAACCATTCTTCCCAACCCTGATACCAATCAGGAAAGGGCTAATTTCTAACAAAGTTTTTCTTTTGTTGATTCCTATTTCGAGGTGTAGTGCTTTTCTCCCCTATGCTGCCTATTGGTACTAGTAGAGTCGGATTGGCCTGTAATACAGAACCTATCCTGTAGGTGTAACCTTTCGCTCAATACTCAAATCTACAATTGAAGCATCTGAGGCCACATCAATCGAGGATACACGACAGAAGGAATTGTTAGTTCACCTCACCTTCCCCAAGCGTGGGTTTCCTTTACTAATTTTGTTCTCTCTATGCGAACCCCCTCTCTTTCTCGTAAGAATGAAATGTAGGTAGGGCTAAAAAAAAGAAAAAAAAAGAGTCAAATCGCACCATCTCTATAATAAGTAAATGCCCTTTTTTCCCCGGAGGTTGTCGGAATTATTTGCAATAAAATATTGGCTACAATCGAGGAAGTCTTATCAATGAAATTTCCATTTATACGGGACCTAGGCATAATTCCCAACCCATTCTATATAGAATTCTTTTCATTCTATCACAAAATAACATAAAAACAAAACATTCGATTCTTATAAATCGATCCATATGCTCTAAATGGATAAGAGAGGTATGGATTTTCCGCTCAGCTCAAATTGTGCCCTTTTCCTTCTGTTTGGACAAGAAGAGATATGAAATATTTGACTAAGACTGGATTTTATTCCACTTTCCTATTTCTCAACAATAACTTCTCTCATCAGCTATTTCGCGTTTTCAAAGTCATTAATTGCCCCATACCCTTTTTTATATTTAGATTGTATCCACCTGCTAATGTTTCCTCCCTTGTGTATGTAGATCCTTGTGGGTGAGTCCGATTCCCATGAGTCTGAGAACAAGAACAAACGTCCAAGGCAGGTTTCTTACTCTGTTCTTTGAATATCTGTGCAATGATGATCTGTTTTAAATTATCAAACCATTGAACATTCTGAGAGCTATCACTCATTAGTTTTAGCTGATAATATTGGAGTTCTTTTGTATAAATTGGATTTGCTATCCCCAGGCACTTGGCTGAGAATGTCAACCATGCACAAACTGGAGCTCAGAGTACTGTACAGAATGTTCTTATCTCACAGGCCCATCCTAATCAAAGCAATACCGTATGCTCTGAATCCAGTATATCATGTTTCCTATGTGTCATACAACAAAATTAATTATAATGTGCCATTTCCAGCCTCCGTGGCTATATTTTAATAGGTACCAGCAGCCTGGCTACAGTGGGTACTCATCATGGCCCCATCAGAACAATCCGGTATGTCGTATTTCATATGTGATGTTTCCTATGTGCACATTTTTAGTCATCATACATAAATATTAATTAGATTGTGCTTGTGCAGCCGCCGCCGTCATACTTCACCAACTGGGCTGGACACTACAACGCTGTCTATGCACCATCGACCCCTGCACCTAACATACAAAGCTATGTCAATTACCAATCACTGCCACAGCAGCCACTACTGCAGGAGCAGCAGACTACACCAAGCATGGCATTTGGACCTCACATGGTAAAAAAGAATTATGCAGCTTTTATAATACGAACCCATGTCCTCAATTACCTTCTGTTTTAGAAAAGACATCTCTTATTATTAAAGTTTAAGCCTTTTGTCTCCGCAAAGTATTTTTGAAGTATCGGAGAAACACTATGGTTTTGCAAAATACCTCATCAATATTCAAAAGCCACCGGGTGTTTGGATACAACAAATCTTGTAGTCTCTAAAACAATGGTTCAAAAACTGTAGTCTTTTTGGAGTTGTATAAACTCCACTCGCGACCTTATTCTTCTAAATCACAGTTTTGTGTGCTTTTGGCTTATAAACCTGCTTTTGGCTTATAAACCCATAGTTTTATGATACTATTGTTTCCAAAAACTGTGTCATCCAAACAAGGCCTTACTTTCATACTCTTACCAGAAATTATTTAGTGTGCTTATAATCTCCTTGTGTTGTGTGATTAGAAAGCTCTAAAAACCATGGACTCCATGTTTATAAATGTGAAAAGAATTCCAAAAGGGATTAAAACATTCAGATAAGCTTGATTGAATTCATTGTCATATAATAGTTTAGAAAGATGTAATTATTTATGTCTGCTATCTGTACTGCTTTTCTCATTCCTACCATAAACTGAATCAGAAGTTGCTGTTTCCAGGCACACCCCATCTACACTTCAACAACTGGTATGGAGCCAGCTACCATGGGAATTGGCAGCAGCGTTAGCCCATTCGCCTATGGTGCCCACTCAGGCAGTGGCCTCTACCATCAGCACTGATAGCATCTCCTCCCTATTCAGTTGCTTGCCTATGCCGCTTAGCAGCAAACACAGTGGTGTTTTGACCTCATCATGTAAAGCATTGGTGCAGACTAAGATATGATGCCATCTCCTTTGTAAGACAATACCTATGGCGCAATATTATCTGCAGTAATTCAGGCCACTGTGTGCATCTGAGGCAAGTTTCATTGAATTTAGAGGGCGGAACAGTTGCCAAAAAAAATCTATTCTGTCTATATTTAGTTGTATGCTTTAGTATAAAGTTTTAGGTCTATACTTTTTTCTGTAATTAAATAGAATAATTTATAGCTGTAAAATTTTTTTACTAAAATATAAAATATTATATATTCACTGTGTAGATCTACTCATGTGAAGTCCAACAAAATTAGATTTTTTATTTTATGATTTTTTTGTGATTTACTATAATTTTTTAAAAATTTAGCCGAAATAAATAAAAAAGAAAAAAGAAAACCACAGTTACTGCAGCAATACCATGTTTACTGTAGCAAAACCGTCCTCCGAAACCGCCGAGGGCCGAAATCTGTGTTGTTTCAAAAGTTGAGGGGCTGTTTTGTCCGGTTTTAATGTTGAGGGACTTAAAGTAAACTTTTGTGATAGTTGGTTAATGAAAAGTAGACTTTTTGCTTGTAGATAATACTGGCCGTATTGGGCTTCTTGGGTGGACTCAGCTCGTTCCTGAAGAGAGCTTGGAAGTGTCAGGAGGCCTGATAAGGCATCTCAAGATTTGCTCACTCTGGAAAAGTGAGCCCGTGCTCCTCATTTGTGCCAACCCCCAATCTTCTCCTCACCGAGCAGGACGCTTGGCTGCATGGAAAAAAATTCTATTTTTAGCGTGTCCTCTTCCAACTAATCGAAGATGTGGCAAGTTAAAAATATTTTGGGTGCAAAATATTAGGAGGTTGCTGGGGAGAAAACTAGTTTTCATCGAACAATTTTTTTAGATAAAGGATAAATATTCGGCTTCATCTATCCGAAGATAGAATCAGTCCAATTATTACAAATGACCAAAGTTTGGCTGTAACACCTACAGCTCGACATACGGCGAAAAGAAACAAAAACCCCAGTTCTTGACTTAAACAAAATTAACATGTCTTTGCGCAAGCCATCCATTGGAGCTAAAGAAAGCTAGAGCTGAAGTCTCCAGGTGATTTGCTGCTGCGACTAATTGATCTTTAAGATCCTCATGCCGCTGCAAGTTCGCCTATTGCCGTAGCCAGTGAGTTCCTCAGAATAGTACCTGCAAAAGAGATTTAGGTTTGCATCTGTCAAAAACTATTTCATTCATTGTTAGCCATATTGCCCACGATAAAGCTGATGCTGCCATTAATAACAATGTATTATACTTTTTATTACCCAATTTCGACCAATTTTTATACATATCACTGATACTAGTTGGAGGAGCTATTCCAAAAAGTATATGAATAGAATGCCACAAAAACTTGGCATAAAAACAATCAAAGAAAAGGTGTTGAATTGTCTCAGGGAGATGACATAGGCAACATGATTTGTCCCCATGCCAGTTTCTCCTAACTAAGTTATCCTTGGTTAACGTTACACCCCTTTTTAAGTACCACATGAAAATTTTTAATTTTTATTGGTAATTTTGTTCGCCAAATATCTTGTGAAACACGCTCACCATTGTTAATTAAAGCAGCATACATTGACTTGACTGTAAAGACCCCTGATGCCTTTAACCCCCTTATAAAGACATCTTGTTCCTGCGTTAAGTTAACTTGTTGTAAAGAAGCTATGATTCAGTTCCGGTTATTTAAACTCTATTCCAGTTATTTAAATTTCTGCCCACTAAATTCCTCCTAAAGGTGATATTTAAAGTGGTAGAGTTCAATAATGAAGCAATAGAATCTTGCTTCCTTCTTACAATATTAAACAATGCAGGGAACGTGTCTTTAAGAGGTTTGTTACCTAGCCAAGTATCAATCCAAAATCTGGTCTGAGAACCATCTTTAACACTAAAGTGTCCATAGCTTAAGAAAGTTTCCTTCACATTCATAAGACTTTTCCAAAAATGAGAGTCTATTACTTTTTTCTCACAACTCCCTATAGTCTTATTTTTAATGTACTTGTTTCTTATCAATTCTTACCACAAACCATCCTCATTTAATAATTTAAACAACCATTTGCTAAGCAAACATTTATTCTAAATTTCTAAATTTTGGATCCCCAGACCACCTTGATCCTTAGGTTGGCACATAATTTCCCACTTAATTAATCTGTACTTTCTTTTATGCCGATAATTCTGCCAATAGAAATGAGATCTAAAACAATCAATTTTTTCCAGTACCCCTTTTGGCAATTTTAAAAAAGACATCATAAACATCGATAGACTTGACAGCATCGAATTTTTGAGGGTTAGTCGACTACCAGATGTTAACATCTTGCCTTTCCAACCAGTAAGTCTTTTTTCAATGCGTTGTTCAATAGCCTTCCAATCCTTATTAAGCAGCTTCCTGAAATGTATAGGAAGTCCCAAGTATCTAAAAGGGTATTTCCCCGCCACACAACCAAAAAGTTGCGAATAGAATTCCTCGTGATCTTTCGCTTTACCAAAAAAAAAGACTTCGCTTTTGTGGAAATTTATTTTTTAGCCAGATAGTTGTTCAAACGTACTCAACAATAGCTTCATATCTACAGCTTTTTCAACATCATGGCTCAAAAGATCACTGTATCATTCGCATATTGAAGAATGGATAAACCATCCTGAATGAGGTGTGGAATGACCCCTTCAACTTGACCTGCGTCCTTAGCTCTGGAAATTAGTATAGCCAGCATGTCCACGGTCTGTAATTGGAACATTGGGCGCACAAAAGAAAAGACAAGGAAAAAAAACCATTTGACCTCGCTTCAATTAGCAAGAGTCCAAATTACGTCTATGAATTATAGAAATAATTTTTAAATTCCCTTGACCAATCTTTTACATAATAATATAAAAGAAGGGAAACAATAACATAAAAGAAGGGAAACAAAAATTTGAATTGTTCGCACAAACTTATCAACCTGCATGTTAACTATGGTACTCTTACAACAAAGAAAACCCGAGTCCAAAAATCCAACATTCGAATCCCAACTTTTTTGCGTAAGGATCAACTTTTGCCAAAAAAACATTTTTATTCCTAAACAGATAAGATCACCTCCCTCAACTTACAATGCGTTTTACCTCCCTGAAGCGGTTCTAAATATGGTTTTATCATCTTCTTCTTTATTTCAAGTGAATCTTTAAAAAGTTATTATAGTAGATTATCATTTTTCATCACTGGCTGGTTCGTAGAAAGTGTAGGGCGTTTACTAAGAGAATAGCCGCTTGAGTAGGGGTTCTGTCTCCTGCTCTCTCGCCTATCCCCACCATACTTGTAGTGAGGCACTAGTCCAGCTAAGTTAGTTATCTATTAGGATTAGTACACAGAAGTAAAGTAGGATATATAGGAGTCCTTTACTCACTCGTTGTCCTCCCACCTAGCCAGCTCTCTACCAATTATCATTAGAGTAGAATTGTTGTGTGATCATTTACCTATCCTTCTCATTTATACACTTATCCCCTTATACACTAGTGATACCAGATTGTAGTAGACATAAGGATCTCTTTCCCCTTTTATTAAATATTCCTAGCTACAGCTTCCCCATTGGTGACATGGGGTCACCCTGCCTTAAACCTTTTTTTGTCAGGAAGAAAGGCCCTAGCTGATCATTAACTTTAATGTTAACATTACCACCTTGCGTGAATTGTTGGATCCACTCACACCACTTTTAGGAGAATCCTTTCATTCTTAACGTTTGTTGTAAAAACTCCCAGTTTACTTTGTCATATGCTTTCTTAAAATCTATTTTAAAAATTACTCCGTCTTGTTTTTTTTTGTGTAACTCATGGATAGTTTCGTGTAGAATGACTGCACCCTCCATGATGTTCCTACCAGGCAAAAAAGCTGTCTGAGTCGGTCTTATAAGTTTTTGGGCAATCATTGATAATCTATTTGTTACCACTTTTGTAAATATTTTGAAAGAGACATTCAACAAACAGATAGGCCTATATTGTTGAATGATTCTCGCATCAGTCTTTTTGGGCAACAAAATAATATTACCAAAATTAAGACGATTAAGAGGTAATATTCCCTGATGAAAGTCAGAGAACAAAGCCATCAAATCATTCTTAATTAACTCCAAAAAACTTGATAAAACTCTGGAGGAAAACCATCTGGCCCAGGCGCCTTATTATGCTCCATTTGGAAAACTGTCGTTCTAACCTCTTCTTCATTAAATGGAGCAGTTAAGGACTCATTTTCTATATCTGAGACCTGGGGAATATCATCCGTCTGTGATTCATCTAATGATATTAGAGAGGCATCGGACGGACCGAAAAGGTTCTTGTAATAACTGGTAATATGCTATTTAAGTTGAGCATCACCAGTTACAATATTTCCCCCATCCTCAAGCTGAAAAATACGAGTTTTCCTGTGCCTACCATTGGCTAATAAGTGGAAGTATTTTGTATTAGCATCACCCTCCAATAATTGCTTCACCTTAGCCCTTTGGTATCATTTAAGCTCCTCCTCCCTCAGAAGCTCTGCGAGTCTTTCATTGAGAACATGTTTTAAATTTTTTTCAGACTCGCTTAACTCAACAAATTCTGCTTTCTTGTCTAATTCATCCAAGTGTCGACGAATTATGTCGACCACGTCTAGCAGGGGGTATCCCAGCTAGTAGATTTGTATGGGGGTCTCGTCGGATCTAACGATGATAGTGCACGGACAAAGACAATTAGACAGATTCGGGCCGCAATTTGCGTAATACCCTACGTCCTGTGGCTGACTGTATTGCCGCGCCTCTGTTCAGATGTATGATTACAAGAGTAGTCCTCCTCTAATCTATCCGTACAGTATTGTAATGAATTGATCTAGCTTCTGCTTGAAGGGTAAAAGTTACCGAGGGGGGTGCCTCTGCCCAGCCTTATATAGTCTGGAGGGCAGAGTTACAATTCGGTATTGCTATCCTAGTCGTATACATCTGGAATACTACAACAGAGTACTTTGGGGAGTCTCCGATTAGTATACGACTAGTCTAATCCTAGTCGACTACGCCGTCTTGCACCGTATCCGACTAGTTCAAGGTAACCGGACAAAAACCTTCCCTGATGGGCAGCTTCAATCCGTGTTTTGGGTGGCCCTAGGGATCCTGGTCCCACAAGCCCCCGAGCATCTTGCGTCTTTACTCAGTACTCGAATCATGTCATCGAGTAGTCGGAGGCAAAGCACAAGACGCTCAAGACCTTCTCTGGCGAGTAGTGTCGACATTGGAATGCATCTGTTGATGCACCCAATGGGTGTAGCCCCCGAGCCTCCGAGTAGTTGAAGAACCAGTCGGAGGGTCAAAGTAGCCTTCTTGTCTTCATCTTCGAGTAGTTCAATGGTGTGCACCGAATAGGTGCACCCATTGGGTGTAGCCCCCGAGCTTCGAGTAGTTCGATGAACTAGTCGAAGTTCAAAAAGCCAATACTCCATAAATTTCGGAAACCAAATCCCGGATTATCCGCTAGCAGCCCCCGAGCTTTAAAACAAATATCTTTGATTTAAAGTTCTAGACAGATTTGTATCATCTGGAACGGTAATCTGGAATTCTGTTGGAATCTCCGAAAAATCAGGCGGGAAAATAACGGAAAATCCCGAAATTACCGCGCGGGCGGAACTGTAGCCCTAACCCTGAAGGGTTATAAAATCAGATCTGGCATTAGCGAAAGCTCTTCACCAAGCCATACTTAGCACTTGCCGCGCGCCCAAACACTCTTAGCTTTAGCCCCCCGAGCATTCGTGCTTCCAGTTCTTGAGCCTCCTCTCCTTTTCCACTCGCGAAGGACAAGGCCCGTTCACGATGGGCAAGAAACAAGGTGCTAGGAAGAACACCGGAGCGGGCGATGGCGAAGCGTCGAAGCTGACGAGGGACACAAGCAAGAAGCCCGAGTACGCCTCGCCGCCGCCTCCATCATTGGCGTGGAAGAAGTGCACAACAACAGATGAGGACCTTAACTCATTGGTTAAGCAAGGTCTGTTGCTCTCTCAAGAAACCCTCGAATGGAAGTCTTGCCTCCATCAGTTATGTCCTTTCGAGAACAATCAAGAAATCCCGCTCTTTCTTTCTTTCTGTGAGCGTGGAGTTGGTCTTCCCATTTCCTCTTTCTTTCGCGAGTTTCTTGACTTCTACAAGTTGCAAGTCCATCATCTGAACCCTAACGGCATTCTGCATCTGTCCGTTTTCGTTCACGCTTGTGAGACTTTCCTTGGCATCCCCCCAAGTCTTCATCTCTTCCAATTCCTTTACCACTTGAAGCCGCAACCCACCCACATACGCACAGAAGTAGTTGGTGGGGCGGGGATCCAGTTCCGCCAGGGCATGAGGGCAAAGTGGTTTGACATGCCCCTCATGGACTCCTGTGGAGCATGGAAGAGCAAGTGGTTTACAATCGGTGAGTATCTCAGACTTGACTTGTTTCCTTGTATACTCGACTTGTTTTGTTACTGAAGCAATTTGACTTGTTTTGTGTAGTACGTCAACAAGCCGCAGTCTCCAATCAACTCGGAAGAGTGGGAGACAATACAACAAGAAGGTGACGACGACAGTGAGCGGACTCCAAGTGTAGAGGGTCCTGCTGAGGGTGCCCAAGTTGCTGAAGTATCCAACATTCCTGCGCGTCCCACATGTAAGTACTCCGCTGCTCAAATGACTTCTCATATGCATTTGTTGGAGCTCGACATGACTTGGTGTTTTGTTGCTTGAAGTGCCAGCTGTGCCACAAGCCGCCAAGAGGAAGAGAACTACAAGCCAGGCAGTCAAAGCCCCGACTGCAGCAATTCCCTCGAGTGGCGAGAGCAAAGAACCAGCAACAACTACTCCTGATTCCTCGAGGGCGAAAAAGTTCAAACCACTGCCGAGGATCAGCTTCCGTCCTCAAGCGGCTCCAAAACCAGCAACGTAAGTAGTCATCACATGCTCTGTTTTGCTGTTTTGCTTGATTGACTTGTTCTTGACTTGGCGAGCTTTGACATGCAGACCCATCCCAGTACTGGAACCAACTCCAGTGGAGCCGCAAGATGCTCCAGCATCTACTGAAGGCGCAACGACTACTGAAGTAGTCGTTCCTCCCTCTGCCGAGCCGCCGCGCGAGGTAGAGATGGTCGCCGAAGAAGTCCCTGCCACGGCTGCAGAAGAAGTACTCGAAGAACAACCATCGCAGGCCGTGGCAAGTGAGGATGTAGTGGCGACAGCCCCCCAAGAAGCCGAAACCACCAGCGCACCAGTAAGTCACTCTCCTCGACTTGTCAATTGAACGTGTACCACTTTGGTCTGATTTTCTGCCTTGTTTTCCTGAAAGAAGACACAAGAAACAGAAATGCCGACTACCAGCAACATAGCTGCTGAAGTCGGCGTTACTCCTGCCACAACAAGTGACCAGCAAATGATCGCGGTAAATAGTTCTTGACTACTTAGCATTAAAATTTGCAAGAGTAACGACTTGTAATAATGAAATAACTTGTTTTTAATAACAGGTCAATGTTACCGCGGATAAGCCGAAGTCGGACGGCGACAAACTCCGCGGGTGTCTCATGGAAGCTCTGGTGAGTTCCCAAACCTTGATTCTGCACTTTGAGATGAGTTTTGGATGCTGTCTGACTTGTTTGCGCAGGCACTGGTCGAGCTTGTCGAGAAACCTGGCGACGCCCAACTCCGAGCTCGTATTGAAGAGCTATCCAGTGACTTCGAAGAGAAATGCTTGGAGTTGGAGAGAGTCAAGTCGGAAAAGCAAATACAAGCAGACTACTTCAAAGGTCAGTTTGAAGGTTTCCAAGACGTCAAAGATCGACTTGATGGCTGGGTTACCAAGCTAGTTAAAGAAAACAGAGGTAAATCGACAAGCCTTTGCTTATCTTTGAGTAAACTTGTCCATATGCTTGATACTCATCACTTGAGCTTGTGCAGAGTTGAAGGCAAAGCTGAAAGTAGCCGAGGACGACTCGACTGGCTGGTACAACTTGGCGCAGCGCCGACTTGAAGAAGACGAAACAAACGCACCCGATCCACTTTTTTGGACCGAATAGTGATGTTTTGGTTCGTTTGGGTCAATTTCGTTACTATGCAAATAACCATGCCGGGGTTGCATTTAATGCATTGATTCGGGCCGTTAACGAAACGAGGCACAGTTTCGGGCCAGAAAGGAAACGAACGCACCCAATCCACTTTTTGGACCCAATAGTGATGTTTTAGTTCATTTCGGTCAGTTTCGTTACTGTGGAAAAAATCATGCCGGTGTTGCATTTAATGCACCGATTCGGGCCGTTAACGAAACGAGACACAGTTTTAGGCCAGAAATGAAACGAACGCACCCAATCGACTATTTTAAATCCAATAGTGATGTTTTAGTTCATTTCTGTCAGTTTCGTTACTGTGGAAAAAATCATGCCGGTGTTGCATTTAATGCATTGATTCGGGCCGTTAACGAAACGAGGCATAGTTTTGGGCCAGAAACGAAACGAACGCACCCAATCTACTGTTTTGGACACAATAGTAATGTTTTGGTTCGTTTTGGTCAGTTTCATTACTGTGCAAAAAACCATGTCGGGGTTACATTTAATGCACCGATTTGAGCCGTTAACGAAACGATGCACAGTTTTGAGCCAGAAACGAAACGAACCCACCCAATCCACTTTTTTGGACCCAATAGTGATGTTTTGGTTCGTTTCGGTCAGTTTCATTACTGTTCAGAAAACCATGCCGGTGTTGCATTTAATGCACCGATTCGGGCCGTTAACGAAACGAGGCACAGTTTCGGGCCAGAAACAAAAAGAACGCACCAAATCCACTTTTTTGGACCCAATAGTGATGTTTTAGTTTGTTTCGGTCATTGATTCGTTTGGATCAATTTTGTTACGGTGCAAAAAACCATGCTGGGGTTGCATTTGATGCACCGATTTGGGCCATTAATGAAAACGAGGCATAGTTTTGGGCCAGAAACGAAACGAACGCACCCAATCTAGTTTTTTGGACCCAATAGTGATGTTTTGGTTCGTTTCGATCAGTTTCATTACTGTTCATAAAACCATGCCGGCGTTGCATTTAATGCACCGATTCGGGCCAGAAATGAAACGAACGCACCCAATCCACTATTTTAAATCCAATAGTGATGTTTTGGTTCGTTTGGGTCAATTTCGTTACTGTGCAAAAAACCATTCCGGGGTTGCATTTAATGTATTGATTCGGGCCGTTAACGAAACGAGGCACAGTTTCGGGCTAGAAACGAAACAAACGCACCCAATCCACTTTATTGGACCTAATAGTGATGTTTTGGTTCGTTTGGGTCAATTTCGTTACTGTGCAAAAAACCATTCCGGGGTTGCATTTAATGTATTGATTCGGGCCGTTAACGAAACGAGGCACAGTTTCGGGCCAGAAACGAAACAAACGCACCCAATCCACTTTTTTGGACCCAATAGTGATGTTTTGATTTGTTTGGGTCAATTTCATTATGGTGCCAAAAACCATGCCGGGGTTGCATTTGATGCACCGATTCGGGCCGTTAATGAAACGAGACACAGTTTCAGGCCAGAAAACGAAACGAACGCACCCAATCTAGTTTTTTGGACCCAATAGTGATGTTTTGGTTCGTTTCGATCAGTTTCATTACTGTTCATAAAACCATGCCGGTGTTGCATTTAATGCACCGATTCGGGCCGTTAACGAAACGAGGCACAGTTTCGGCCAGAAACGAAACGAACGCACCCAAGCCACGTGCACAGTTTCGAGCCAGAAACGAAACGAACGGACCCAATCCACTTTTTTGGATCCAATAGTGATGTTTTAGTTCGTATCGGTCAGTTTCATTACTGTTTAGAAAACCATGCCGGTGTTGCATTTAATGCACTGATTTGGGCCGTTAACGTAACGAGGCACAATTCCGGGCCAGAAATGAAATGAACACACCCAATCCACTATTTTAAATCCAATAGTGATGTTTTGGTTCATTTCGGTCAGTTTATTAGTGTTCAAAAAGCCATGCCGGTGTTACATTCAATGCACCGATTCGGGCCATTAACGAAGCGATACACAGTTTCGAGCCAGAAACGAAACGAACGCACCCAATCCACTTTTTTGGATCCAATAGTGATGTTTTAGTTCGTTTGGGTCAATTTTGTTACTGTGCAAAAAACCATGCCGGGGGTACATTTAATGCACCGATTCGGGCCGTTAACGAAACGATGCACAGTTTCAGCCTAGAAACGAAACGAACGCACCCAATCCACTTTTTTGGATCCAATAGTGATGTTTTGGTTCGTTTTGGTCAGTTTCGTTACTGTGCAAAAAACCATGCCGGTGTTGCATTTAATGCAACGATTTGGGCCGTTAACGAAACGATGCACAGTTTCAGCCTAGAAACGAAACGAACGCACCCAATCCACTTTTATTGACCCAATAGTGATGTTTTGATTCGTTTGGATCAATTTCGTTACGGTGCAAAAAACCATGCCGGGGTTGCATTTAATGCACCCATTCGGGTCGTTAACGAAACGATGCACAGTTTCGATCCAGAAACGAAACGAACGCACCCAATCCACGTTTTTGGACCCAATAGTGATGTTTTGGTTCGTTTTGGTCAGTTTCGTTACTGTGCAAAAAACCATGCAAATGTTGCATTTAATGCACCCATTCGGGTCGTTAACGAAACGATGCACAGTTTCGATCCAGAAATGAAACGAACGCACCCAATCGACTATTTTAAATCCAATAGCTGTCTCTTATACACATCTCCCAATCCACTGTTTTGGACCCAACAATGTTGTTTTTGTTCGTTTCGATCAGTTTCATTACTGTTCAGAAAACCATGCCGGTGATGCATTTAATGCACCGATTCGGGCCATTAACGAAACGAGGCACAGTTTCGGGCCAGAAATGAAACGAACGCACCCAATCCACTATTTTAAATTCAATAGTGATGTTTTGGTTCATTTCGGTCAGTTTATTATTGTGCAAAATGCCATGCTGGTGTTACATTCAATGCACTGATTCGGGCCATTAACGAAACGATGCACAATTTCGAGCCAGAAACGAAACAAACGCACCCAATCCACTTTTTTGGACCGAATAGTGAAGTTTTGGTTCTTTTGGGTCAATTTCGTTACTGTGCAAAAAACCATGCCAGGGTTGCATTTAATGCATTGATTCAGGCCGTTAATGAAACGAGACACAGTTTCAGGCCAGAAATGAAACGAACGCACCCAATCGACTATTTTAAATCCAATAGTGATGTTTTGGTTCGTTTTGGTCAGTTTCGTTACTGTGCAAAAAACCATGCAAATGTTGCATTTAATGCACCCATTCGGGTCGTTAACGAAACGATGCACAGTTTCGATCCAGAAACGAAACGAACGCACCCAATCCACGTTTTTGGACCCAATAGTGATGTTTTGGTTCATATCGGTCAGTTTCATTACTGTTTAGAAAACCATGCCGGTGTTGCATTTAATGCACCGATTTGGGCCGTTAACGTAACAAGGCACAATTTCGGGCCAGAAATGAAATGAACACACCCAATCCACTATTTTAAATCCAATAGTGATGTTTTGGTTCATTTCGGTCAGTTTATTAGTGTTCAAAAAGCCATGCCGGTGTTACATTCAATGCACCGATTCGGGCCCAACAGTGATGTTTTGGTTCGTTTCGGTCAGTATTGTTACTTTGCAAAAATGTTAATGAAACGATGCAAAGTTTCGGCCCAGAAAAGAAACGAACGCACCCAATCCACTTTTCTTGACCCAATAGTGATGTTTTGATTCGTTTGGATCAATTTCGTTACGGTGCAAAAAACCATGCAAATGTTGCATTTAATGCACCCATTCGGGTCGTTAACGAAACGATGCACAGTTTCGATCCAGAAACGAAACGAACGCACCCAATCCACGTTTTTGGACCCAATAGTGATGTTTTGGTTATGTTTTGGTTCGTTTCGGTCAGTTTTGTTACTGTGCAAAAAACCATGCCGGTGTTGCATTTAATGCACCGATTCGGGCCGTTAACGAAACGATGTATAGTTTCGGCCTACAAATGAAACGAATGCACCCAATCCACTTTTTGGGACCCAATAGTAATGTTTTGGTTCATTTCGGTCAGTTTATTATTGTGCAAAAAGCCATGCTGATGTTACATTCAATGCACCGATTCGGGCCATTAACGAAACGATGCACAGTTTCGAGCCAGAAACGAAAGAAACGTACCCAATCCACTTTTTTGGACCGAATAGTGATGTTTTGGTTCGTTTGGGTCAATTTCGTTACTGTGCAAAAAACCATGCCGGTGTTGCATTTAATGCAACGATTCGGGCCGTTAACAAAACGATGATAGTTTCGGCCTAGAAATGAAACGAATGCACCCAATCCACTTTTTAGGACCCAATAGTAATATTTTGGTTCGTTTCGGTCAGTTTTGTTACTGTGCAAAAAACCATGCCGGAGTTGCATTTAATGCATTGATTCGGGCCGTTAACGAAATGAGGCACAGTTTTGGGCCAGAAACGAAACGAACGCACCCAATCCACTTTTTGGACCCAATAGTGATGTTTGAGTTTCATTCTAATCATGCCGGTGTTGCATTTAATGCATCGATCCGGGCCGGAAATGAAACGATGCACCGATTCATCCAGAAACGAAACGAACGTGCCAAATCCACTCTTATGGACCCAATAGTTTTGTTTTGGTTCGTTTGGGTCAGTTTCGTTACTGTGCCGAAAACCATGCCGGTGTTGCATTTAATGCACCGATTCGGGCCGTTAACGAAACGAGGCATAGTTTTGGGCCAGAAACAAAACGAACACACCCAATCCACTTTTCTTGACCCAATAGTGATGTTTTGATTAGTTTGGATCAATTTCGTTACGGTGCAAAAAACCATGCTGGGGTTGCATTTGATGCACCGATTCGGTCCGTTAATGAAAACGAGGCATAGTTTGGGCCAGAAACGAAACGAACGCACCCAATCTAATTTTTTGGACCCAATAGTGATGTTTTGGTTCGTTTCGATCAGTTTCATTACTGTTCATAAAACCATGCCGGTGTTGCATTTAATGCACCGATTCGGGCCGTTAACGAAACGAGGCACAGTTTCGGGCCAGGAATGAAACGAACGCACCCAATGCACTATTTTAAATCCAATAGTGATGTTTTGGTTCATTTCGGTCAGTTTATTATTGTGCAAAAAACCATGCTGGTGTTACATTCAATGCACGTATTCGGGCCATTAACGAAATGATGCACAGTTTCGAGCCAGAAACGAAACGAACGCACCCAATCCACTTTATTGGACCTAATAGTGATGTTAAGGTTCGTTTGGGTCAATTTCGTTACTGTGCAAAAAACCATGCCGGGGTTGGATTTAATGCATTGATTCGGGCCTTTAACGAAACGAGGCACAGTTTCGGGCCAGAAATGAAACAAACGCACCCAATCCACTTTTTTGGACCCAATAGTGATGTTTTGATTCGTTTGGGTCAATTTCATTATGGTGCAAAAAACCATGCCGGGGTTGCATTTGATGCACCGATTCGGTCCATTAATGAAACGAGACATGTTTTGATTCGTTTGGATCAATTTCGTTACGGTGCAAAAAAACATGCAGGGGTTGCATTTGATGCACCGATTCGGGCCGTTAATGAAAACGAGGCATAGTTTTGGGCCAGAAACGAAACGAACGCACCCAATCTAGTTTTTTGGACCCAATAGTGATGTTTTGGTTCGTTTCGATCAGTTTCATTACTTTTCATAAAACCATGTCGGTGTTGCATTTAATGCACCGATTCGGGCCGTTAACGAAACGAGGCATAGTTTCGGGCCAGAAATGAAACGAACGCACCCAATCCACTATTTTAAATCCAGTAGTGATGTTTTAGTTCATTTCGGTCAGTTTATTATTGTGCAAAAAACCATGCTGGTGTTACATTCAATGCACCGATTCGGGCCATTAACGAAAGGATGCACAGTTTCGAGCCAGAAACGAAACGAACGCACCCAATCCACTTTATTGGACCTAATAGTGATGTTTTGGTTCGTTTGGGTCAATTTCGTTATTGTGCAAAAAACCATACCGGGGTTGCATTTAATGCATTGATTCGGGCCGTTAACGAAACGAGGCACAGTTTCGGGCCAGAAATGAAACAAACGCACCCAATCCACTTTTTTGGACCCAATAGTGATGTTTTGATTCGTTTGGATCAATTTCGTTACGGTGCAAAAAACCATGCCGGGGTTGCATTTAATGCATTGATTCAGGCTGTTAACGAAACGAGGCACAGTTTCAGGCCAGAAATGAAACGAATGCACCCAATTGACTATTTTAAATCCAATAGTGATGTTTTGATTCATTTCGGTCAGTTTCGTTACTGTGCAAAAAACCATATCGGGTTGCATTGAATGCACCGATTCGAGCCGGAACCGAAATTTCATTTCTGGCCCGAAACTGTGCCTCGTTTCGTTAACGGCCCGAATCGGTGCATTAAATGCAACACCGGCATGGTTTTATGAACAGTAATGAAACTGATCGAAACGAACCAAAACATCACTATTGGGTCCAAAAAACTAGATTGGGTGCGTTCGTTTCGTTTCTGGCCCAAAACTATGCCTCGTTTTCATTAACGGCCCGAATCGGTGCATCAAATGCAACCCCAGCGTGGTTTTTTGCACCGTAACAAAATTGATCCAAACGAACCAAAACATCACTATTGGGTCAAAAAAGTCGATTGGGTGCGTTCGTTTCATTTCTGGCCGAATCAGAGCATCGGTTTTCATTAACGGCCCGAATCGGTGCATCAAATGCAACCCCGACATGGTTTTTTGCACAGTAACGAAACTGACCAAAACGAACCAAAACATCACTATTGGGTCCAAAAAAGTGGATTGGGTGCATTCGTTTCGTTTCTGGCCCGAATCAGAGCATCGTTTCGGTTCCGGCCAGAATCAGTGCATTAAATGCTACCGAGCATGGTTTTTTGCACAGTAACGAAACTGACCGAAACGAACCTAAACATCACTATTGGGTCCAAAAAAGTGGATTGGGTGCGTTCGTTTCGTTTCTGGCCCAAAACTATGCCTCGTTTTCATTAACGGCCCGAATCGGTGCATCAAATGCAACCCCGGCATGGTTTTTTGCACCGTAACAAATTACAAATGAAACGAACGCACCCAATCCACTGTTTTGGACCCAACAGTGATGTGTTGGTTCGTTTGGGTTAATTTCATTACTGTTCAGAAAACTATGCCGGAGTTGCATTTAATGCACCGATTCGGGCCGTTAACGAAACGAGGCACAGTTTCAGGCCAGAAATGAAATGAACGCACCCAATCCACTATTTTAAATCCAATAGTGATGTTTTGGTTCATTTCGGTCAGTTTCGTTATGGTGCAAAAAGCCATGCCGGTGTTACATTTAATGCACTGATTCGGGCCATTAACGAAACGATGCACAGTTTCGAGCCAGAAACGAAACGAACGCACCCAATCCACTTTTTTGGACCCAATAGTGATGTTTAGGTTCGTTTTGGTCAGTTTCGTTACTGTGCAAAAAACAATGCTATGTATGCATTTAATGCCCCCATTCGGGCCGGAAACGAAACGATGCACCGATTTGCGTTAGAAACGAAACGAACGCACCCAATCCACTTTTTTGGACCCAATAGTGATGTTTAGGTTCGTTTTGGTCAGTTTCGTTACTGTGCAAAAAACAATGCTATGTATGCATTTAATGCCCCCATTCGGGCCGGAAACGAAACGATGCACCGATTTGCGTTAGAAACGAAACGAACGCACCCAATCCACTTTTTTGGACCCAATAGTGATGTTTAGGTTCGTTTTGGTCAGTTTCGTTACTGTGCAAAAAACAATGCTATGTATGCATTTAATGCCCCCATTCGGGCCGGAAACGAAACGATGCACCGATTTGCGTTAGAAACGAAACGAACGCACCCAATCCACTTTTTTGGACCCAATAGTGATGTTTAGGTTCGTTTTGGTCAGTTTCGTTACTGTGCAAAAAACAATGCTATGTATGCATTTAATGCCCCCATTCGGGCCGGAAACGAAACGATGCACCGATTTGCGTTAGAAACGAAACGAACGCACCCAATCCACTTTTTTGGACCCAATAGTGATGTTTAGGTTCGTTTTGGTCAGTTTCGTTACTGTGCAAAAAACAATGCTATGTATGCATTTAATGCCCCCATTCGGGCCGGAAACGAAACGATGCACCGATTTGCGTTAGAAACGAAACGAACGCACCCAATCCACTTTTTTGGACCCAATAGTGATGTTTAGGTTCGTTTTGGTCAGTTTCGTTACTGTGCAAAAAACAATGCTATGTATGCATTTAATGCCCCCATTCGGGCCGGAAACGAAACGATGCACCGATTTGCGTTAGAAACGAAACGAACGCACCCAATCCACTTTTTTGGACCCAATAGTGATGTTTAGGTTCGTTTTGGTCAGTTTCGTTACTGTGCAAAAAACAATGCTATGTATGCATTTAATGCCCCCATTCGGGCCGGAAACGAAACGATGCACCGATTTGCGTTAGAAACGAAACGAACGCACCCAATCCACTTTTTTGGACCCAATAGTGATGTTTAGGTTCGTTTTGGTCAGTTTCGTTACTGTGCAAAAAACAATGCTATGTATGCATTTAATGCCCCCATTCGGGCCGGAAACGAAACGATGCACCGATTTGCGTTAGAAACGAAACGAACGCACCCAATCCACTTTTTTGGACCCAATAGTGATGTTTAGGTTCGTTTTGGTCAGTTTCGTTACTGTGCAAAAAACAATGCTATGTATGCATTTAATGCCCCCATTCGGGCCGGAAACGAAACGATGCACCGATTTGCGTTAGAAACGAAACGAACGCACCCAATCCACTTTTTTGGACCCAATAGTGATGTTTAGGTTCGTTTTGGTCAGTTTCGTTACTGTGCAAAAAACAATGCTATGTATGCATTTAATGCCCCCATTCGGGCCGGAAACGAAACGATGCACCGATTTGCGTTAGAAACGAAACGAACGCACCCAATCCACTTTTTTGGACCCAATAGTGATGTTTAGGTTCGTTTTGGTCAGTTTCGTTACTGTGCAAAAAACAATGCTATGTATGCATTTAATGCCCCCATTCGGGCCGGAAACGAAACGATGCACCGATTTGCGTTAGAAACGAAACGAACGCACCCAATCCACTTTTTTGGACCCAATAGTGATGTTTAGGTTCGTTTTGGTCAGTTTCGTTACTGTGCAAAAAACAATGCTATGTATGCATTTAATGCCCCCATTCGGGCCGGAAACGAAACGATGCACCGATTTGCGTTAGAAACGAAACGAACGCACCCAATCCACTTTTTTGGACCCAATAGTGATGTTTAGGTTCGTTTTGGTCAGTTTCGTTACTGTGCAAAAAACAATGCTATGTATGCATTTAATGCCCCCATTCGGGCCGGAAACGAAACGATGCACCGATTTGCGTTAGAAACGAAACGAACGCACCCAATCCACTTTTTTGGACCCAATAGTGATGTTTAGGTTCGTTTTGGTCAGTTTCGTTACTGTGCAAAAAACAATGCTATGTATGCATTTAATGCCCCCATTCGGGCCGGAAACGAAACGATGCACCGATTTGCGTTAGAAACGAAACGAACGCACCCAATCCACTTTTTTGGACCCAATAGTGATGTTTAGGTTCGTTTTGGTCAGTTTCGTTACTGTGCAAAAAACAATGCTATGTATGCATTTAATGCCCCCATTCGGGCCGGAAACGAAACGATGCACCGATTTGCGTTAGAAACGAAACGAACGCACCCAATCCACTTTTTTGGACCCAATAGTGATGTTTAGGTTCGTTTTGGTCAGTTTCGTTACTGTGCAAAAAACAATGCTATGTATGCATTTAATGCCCCCATTCGGGCCGGAAACGAAACGATGCACCGATTTGCGTTAGAAACGAAACGAACGCACCCAATCCACTTTTTTGGACCCAATAGTGATGTTTAGGTTCGTTTTGGTCAGTTTCGTTACTGTGCAAAAAACAATGCTATGTATGCATTTAATGCCCCCATTCGGGCCGGAAACGAAACGATGCACCGATTTGCGTTAGAAACGAAACGAACGCACCCAATCCACTTTTTTGGACCCAATAGTGATGTTTAGGTTCGTTTTGGTCAGTTTCGTTACTGTGCAAAAAACAATGCTATGTATGCATTTAATGCCCCCATTCGGGCCGGAAACGAAACGATGCACCGATTTGCGTTAGAAACGAAACGAACGCACCCAATCCACTTTTTTGGACCCAATAGTGATGTTTAGGTTCGTTTTGGTCAGTTTCGTTACTGTGCAAAAAACAATGCTATGTATGCATTTAATGCCCCCATTCGGGCCGGAAACGAAACGATGCACCGATTTGCGTTAGAAACGAAACGAACGCACCCAATCCACTTTTTTGGACCCAATAGTGATGTTTAGGTTCGTTTTGGTCAGTTTCGTTACTGTGCAAAAAACAATGCTATGTATGCATTTAATGCCCCCATTCGGGCCGGAAACGAAACGATGCACCGATTTGCGTTAGAAACGAAACGAACGCACCCAATCCACTTTTTTGGACCCAATAGTGATGTTTAGGTTCGTTTTGGTCAGTTTCGTTACTGTGCAAAAAACAATGCTATGTATGCATTTAATGCCCCCATTCGGGCCGGAAACGAAACGATGCACCGATTTGCGTTAGAAACGAAACGAACGCACCCAATCCACTTTTTTGGACCCAATAGTGATGTTTAGGTTCGTTTTGGTCAGTTTCGTTACTGTGCAAAAAACAATGCTATGTATGCATTTAATGCCCCCATTCGGGCCGGAAACGAAACGATGCACCGATTTGCGTTAGAAACGAAACGAACGCACCCAATCCACTTTTTTGGACCCAATAGTGATGTTTAGGTTCGTTTTGGTCAGTTTCGTTACTGTGCAAAAAACAATGCTATGTATGCATTTAATGCCCCCATTCGGGCCGGAAACGAAACGATGCACCGATTTGCGTTAGAAACGAAACGAACGCACCCAATCCACTTTTTTGGACCCAATAGTGATGTTTAGGTTCGTTTTGGTCAGTTTCGTTACTGTGCAAAAAACAATGCTATGTATGCATTTAATGCCCCCATTCGGGCCGGAAACGAAACGATGCACCGATTTGCGTTAGAAACGAAACGAACGCACCCAATCCACTTTTTTGGACCCAATAGTGATGTTTAGGTTCGTTTTGGTCAGTTTCGTTACTGTGCAAAAAACAATGCTATGTATGCATTTAATGCCCCCATTCGGGCCGGAAACGAAACGATGCACCGATTTGCGTTAGAAACGAAACGAACGCACCCAATCCACTTTTTTGGACCCAATAGTGATGTTTAGGTTCGTTTTGGTCAGTTTCGTTACTGTGCAAAAAACAATGCTATGTATGCATTTAATGCCCCCATTCGGGCCGGAAACGAAACGATGCACCGATTTGCGTTAGAAACGAAACGAACGCACCCAATCCACTTTTTTGGACCCAATAGTGATGTTTAGGTTCGTTTTGGTCAGTTTCGTTACTGTGCAAAAAACAATGCTATGTATGCATTTAATGCCCCCATTCGGGCCGGAAACGAAACGATGCACCGATTTGCGTTAGAAACGAAACGAACGCACCCAATCCACTTTTTTGGACCCAATAGTGATGTTTAGGTTCGTTTTGGTCAGTTTCGTTACTGTGCAAAAAACAATGCTATGTATGCATTTAATGCCCCCATTCGGGCCGGAAACGAAACGATGCACCGATTTGCGTTAGAAACGAAACGAACGCACCCAATCCACTTTTTTGGACCCAATAGTGATGTTTAGGTTCGTTTTGGTCAGTTTCGTTACTGTGCAAAAAACAATGCTATGTATGCATTTAATGCCCCCATTCGGGCCGGAAACGAAACGATGCACCGATTTGCGTTAGAAACGAAACGAACGCACCCAATCCACTTTTTTGGACCCAATAGTGATGTTTAGGTTCGTTTTGGTCAGTTTCGTTACTGTGCAAAAAACAATGCTATGTATGCATTTAATGCCCCCATTCGGGCCGGAAACGAAACGATGCACCGATTTGCGTTAGAAACGAAACGAACGCACCCAATCCACTTTTTTGGACCCAATAGTGATGTTTAGGTTCGTTTTGGTCAGTTTCGTTACTGTGCAAAAAACAATGCTATGTATGCATTTAATGCCCCCATTCGGGCCGGAAACGAAACGATGCACCGATTTGCGTTAGAAACGAAACGAACGCACCCAATCCACTTTTTTGGACCCAATAGTGATGTTTAGGTTCGTTTTGGTCAGTTTCGTTACTGTGCAAAAAACAATGCTATGTATGCATTTAATGCCCCCATTCGGGCCGGAAACGAAACGATGCACCGATTTGCGTTAGAAACGAAACGAACGCACCCAATCCACTTTTTTGGACCCAATAGTGATGTTTAGGTTCGTTTTGGTCAGTTTCGTTACTGTGCAAAAAACAATGCTATGTATGCATTTAATGCCCCCATTCGGGCCGGAAACGAAACGATGCACCGATTTGCGTTAGAAACGAAACGAACGCACCCAATCCACTTTTTTGGACCCAATAGTGATGTTTAGGTTCGTTTTGGTCAGTTTCGTTACTGTGCAAAAAACAATGCTATGTATGCATTTAATGCCCCCATTCGGGCCGGAAACGAAACGATGCACCGATTTGCGTTAGAAACGAAACGAACGCACCCAATCCACTTTTTTGGACCCAATAGTGATGTTTAGGTTCGTTTTGGTCAGTTTCGTTACTGTGCAAAAAACAATGCTATGTATGCATTTAATGCCCCCATTCGGGCCGGAAACGAAACGATGCACCGATTTGCGTTAGAAACGAAACGAACGCACCCAATCCACTTTTTTGGACCCAATAGTGATGTTTAGGTTCGTTTTGGTCAGTTTCGTTACTGTGCAAAAAACAATGCTATGTATGCATTTAATGCCCCCATTCGGGCCGGAAACGAAACGATGCACCGATTTGCGTTAGAAACGAAACGAACGCACCCAATCCACTTTTTTGGACCCAATAGTGATGTTTAGGTTCGTTTTGGTCAGTTTCGTTACTGTGCAAAAAACAATGCTATGTATGCATTTAATGCCCCCATTCGGGCCGGAAACGAAACGATGCACCGATTTGCGTTAGAAACGAAACGAACGCACCCAATCCACTTTTTTGGACCCAATAGTGATGTTTAGGTTCGTTTTGGTCAGTTTCGTTACTGTGCAAAAAACAATGCTATGTATGCATTTAATGCCCCCATTCGGGCCGGAAACGAAACGATGCACCGATTTGCGTTAGAAACGAAACGAACGCACCCAATCCACTTTTTTGGACCCAATAGTGATGTTTAGGTTCGTTTTGGTCAGTTTCGTTACTGTGCAAAAAACAATGCTATGTATGCATTTAATGCCCCCATTCGGGCCGGAAACGAAACGATGCACCGATTTGCGTTAGAAACGAAACGAACGCACCCAATCCACTTTTTTGGACCCAATAGTGATGTTTAGGTTCGTTTTGGTCAGTTTCGTTACTGTGCAAAAAACAATGCTATGTATGCATTTAATGCCCCCATTCGGGCCGGAAACGAAACGATGCACCGATTTGCGTTAGAAACGAAACGAACGCACCCAATCCACTTTTTTGGACCCAATAGTGATGTTTAGGTTCGTTTTGGTCAGTTTCGTTACTGTGCAAAAAACAATGCTATGTATGCATTTAATGCCCCCATTCGGGCCGGAAACGAAACGATGCACCGATTTGCGTTAGAAACGAAACGAACGCACCCAATCCACTTTTTTGGACCCAATAGTGATGTTTAGGTTCGTTTTGGTCAGTTTCGTTACTGTGCAAAAAACAATGCTATGTATGCATTTAATGCCCCCATTCGGGCCGGAAACGAAACGATGCACCGATTTGCGTTAGAAACGAAACGAACGCACCCAATCCACTTTTTTGGACCCAATAGTGATGTTTAGGTTCGTTTTGGTCAGTTTCGTTACTGTGCAAAAAACAATGCTATGTATGCATTTAATGCCCCCATTCGGGCCGGAAACGAAACGATGCACCGATTTGCGTTAGAAACGAAACGAACGCACCCAATCCACTTTTTTGGACCCAATAGTGATGTTTAGGTTCGTTTTGGTCAGTTTCGTTACTGTGCAAAAAACAATGCTATGTATGCATTTAATGCCCCCATTCGGGCCGGAAACGAAACGATGCACCGATTTGCGTTAGAAACGAAACGAACGCACCCAATCCACTTTTTTGGACCCAATAGTGATGTTTAGGTTCGTTTTGGTCAGTTTCGTTACTGTGCAAAAAACAATGCTATGTATGCATTTAATGCCCCCATTCGGGCCGGAAACGAAACGATGCACCGATTTGCGTTAGAAACGAAACGAACGCACCCAATCCACTTTTTTGGACCCAATAGTGATGTTTAGGTTCGTTTTGGTCAGTTTCGTTACTGTGCAAAAAACAATGCTATGTATGCATTTAATGCCCCCATTCGGGCCGGAAACGAAACGATGCACCGATTTGCGTTAGAAACGAAACGAACGCACCCAATCCACTTTTTTGGACCCAATAGTGATGTTTAGGTTCGTTTTGGTCAGTTTCGTTACTGTGCAAAAAACAATGCTATGTATGCATTTAATGCCCCCATTCGGGCCGGAAACGAAACGATGCACCGATTTGCGTTAGAAACGAAACGAACGCACCCAATCCACTTTTTTGGACCCAATAGTGATGTTTAGGTTCGTTTTGGTCAGTTTCGTTACTGTGCAAAAAACAATGCTATGTATGCATTTAATGCCCCCATTCGGGCCGGAAACGAAACGATGCAGGATCCAATAGTGATGTTTTGGTTCGTTTCGATCAGTTTCATTACTGTTCATAAAACCATGCCGGTGTTGCATTTAATGCACCGATTCGGGCCGTTAACGAAACGAGGCACAGTTTCGGGCCAGAAATGAAACAAACGCACCCAATCCACTTTATTGGACATAATAGTGATGTTTTGGTTCGTTTCGATCAGTTTCATTACTGTTCATAAAACCATGCCGGTGTTGCATTTAATGCACCGATTCGGGCCATTAACGAAATGATGCACAGTTTCGAGCCAGAAACGAAACGAACGCACCCAATCCACTTTATTGGACATAATAGTGATGTTTTGGTTCGTTTGGGTCAATTTCGTTACTATGCAAAAAACCATGACGGGGTTGCATTTAATGCATTGATTCGGGCCGTTAACGAAACGAGGCACACTTTCGGGCCAGAAATGAAACAAACGCACCCAATCCACTTTTTTGGACCCAATAGTGATGTTTTGATTCGTTTGGGTCAATTTCATTATGGTGCAAAAAACCATGCCGGGGTTGCATTTGATGCACCGATTCGGGCCGTTAATGAAACGAGACACAGTTTCGGGCCAGAAATGAAACGAACGCAGCCAATCCACTATTTTAAATCCAATAGTGATGTTTTGGTTCATTTCGGTCAGTTTCGTTATGGTGCAAAAAGCCATGCCGGTGTTGCATTTAATGCAACGATTCGGGCCGGAACCGAAACGATGCTCCGATTCGGGCCACATATGAAACGAACGCACCCAATCCACTGTTTTGGACCCAACAGTGATGTGTTGGTTCGTTTGGGTTAATTTCATTACTGTTCAGAAAACCATGCCGGAGTTGCATTTAATGCACCGATTCGGGCCGTTAACAAAACGAGGCAAAGTTTCGGGCCAGAAATGAAACGAACGCAGCCAATCCACTATTTTAAATCCAATAGTGATGTTTTGGTTCATTTCGGTCAGTTTCGTTATGGTGCAAAAAGCCATGCCGGTGTTACATTTAATGCACTGATTCGGGCCATTAACGAAACGATGCACAGTTTCGAGCCAGAAACGAAACGAACGCACCCAATCCACTTTTTTGGACCCAATAGTGATGTTTAGGTTCGTTTTGGTCAGTTTCGTTACTGTGCAAAAAACAATGCTATGTATGCATTTAATGCCCCCATTCGGGCCGGAAACGAAACGATGCACCGATTTGCGTTAGAAACGAAACGAACGCACCCAATCCACTTTTTTGGACCCAATAGTGATGTTTAGGTTCGTTTTGGTCAGTTTCGTTACTGTGCAAAAAACAATGCTATGTATGCATTTAATGCCCCCATTCGGGCCGGAAACGAAACGATGCACCGATTTGCGTTAGAAACGAAACGAACGCACCCAATCCACTTTTTTGGACCCAATAGTGATGTTTAGGTTCGTTTTGGTCAGTTTCGTTACTGTGCAAAAAACAATGCTATGTATGCATTTAATGCCCCCATTCGGGCCGGAAACGAAACGATGCACCGATTTGCGTTAGAAACGAAACGAACGCACCCAATCCACTTTTTTGGACCCAATAGTGATGTTTAGGTTCGTTTTGGTCAGTTTCGTTACTGTGCAAAAAACAATGCTATGTATGCATTTAATGCCCCCATTCGGGCCGGAAACGAAACGATGCACCGATTTGCGTTAGAAACGAAACGAACGCACCCAATCCACTTTTTTGGACCCAATAGTGATGTTTAGGTTCGTTTTGGTCAGTTTCGTTACTGTGCAAAAAACAATGCTATGTATGCATTTAATGCCCCCATTCGGGCCGGAAACGAAACGATGCACCGATTTGCGTTAGAAACGAAACGAACGCACCCAATCCACTTTTTTGGACCCAATAGTGATGTTTAGGTTCGTTTTGGTCAGTTTCGTTACTGTGCAAAAAACAATGCTATGTATGCATTTAATGCCCCCATTCGGGCCGGAAACGAAACGATGCACCGATTTGCGTTAGAAACGAAACGAACGCACCCAATCCACTTTTTTGGACCCAATAGTGATGTTTAGGTTCGTTTTGGTCAGTTTCGTTACTGTGCAAAAAACAATGCTATGTATGCATTTAATGCCCCCATTCGGGCCGGAAACGAAACGATGCACCGATTTGCGTTAGAAACGAAACGAACGCACCCAATCCACTTTTTTGGACCCAATAGTGATGTTTAGGTTCGTTTTGGTCAGTTTCGTTACTGTGCAAAAAACAATGCTATGTATGCATTTAATGCCCCCATTCGGGCCGGAAACGAAACGATGCACCGATTTGCGTTAGAAACGAAACGAACGCACCCAATCCACTTTTTTGGACCCAATAGTGATGTTTAGGTTCGTTTTGGTCAGTTTCGTTACTGTGCAAAAAACAATGCTATGTATGCATTTAATGCCCCCATTCGGGCCGGAAACGAAACGATGCACCGATTTGCGTTAGAAACGAAACGAACGCACCCAATCCACTTTTTTGGACCCAATAGTGATGTTTAGGTTCGTTTTGGTCAGTTTCGTTACTGTGCAAAAAACAATGCTATGTATGCATTTAATGCCCCCATTCGGGCCGGAAACGAAACGATGCACCGATTTGCGTTAGAAACGAAACGAACGCACCCAATCCACTTTTTTGGACCCAATAGTGATGTTTAGGTTCGTTTTGGTCAGTTTCGTTACTGTGCAAAAAACAATGCTATGTATGCATTTAATGGCCCGATTCGGGCCGGAAACGAAACGATGCACCGATTTGCGTTAGAAACGAAACGAACGCACCCAATCCACTTTTTTTGACCCAATAGTGATGTTTTGGTTCGTTTAGATCAGTTTCATTACTAGTTCAGAAAACCATGCCGGTGTTGCATTTAATGCACCGATTCGGGCCGTTAACGAAACGAGGCACAGTTTCGGGACAGAAATGAAACGAACGCACCCAATCCACTTTTTTGGACCCAATAGTGATGTTTTAGTTTGTTTCGGTCAGTTTCGTTACTGTTCAGAAAACCATGCCTGTGTTGTATTTAATGCACCGATTCGGGCCGTTAACAAAACGAGGCACAGTTTTGGGCCAGAAATGAAATGAACGCACCCAATCCACTTTTTTGGACCCAATAGTGATGTTTAGGTTCGTTTTGGTCAGTTTCGTTACTGTGCAAAAAACAATGCTATGTATGCATTTAATGCCCCCATTCGGGCCGGAAACGAAACGATGCACCGATTTGCGTTAGAAACGAAACGAACGCACCCAATCCACTTTTTTGGACCCAATAGTGATGTTTAGGTTCGTTTTGGTCAGTTTCGTTACTGTGCAAAAAACAATGCTATGTATGCATTTAATGCCCCCATTCGGGCCGGAAACGAAACGATGCACCGATTTGCGTTAGAAACGAAACGAACGCACCCAATCCACTTTTTTGGACCCAATAGTGATGTTTAGGTTCGTTTTGGTCAGTTTCGTTACTGTGCAAAAAACAATGCTATGTATGCATTTAATGCCCCCATTCGGGCCGGAAACGAAACGATGCACCGATTTGCGTTAGAAACGAAACGAACGCACCCAATCCACTTTTTTGGACCCAATAGTGATGTTTAGGTTCGTTTTGGTCAGTTTCGTTACTGTGCAAAAAACAATGCTATGTATGCATTTAATGCCCCCATTCGGGCCGGAAACGAAACGATGCACCGATTTGCGTTAGAAACGAAACGAACGCACCCAATCCACTTTTTTGGACCCAATAGTGATGTTTAGGTTCGTTTTGGTCAGTTTCGTTACTGTGCAAAAAACAATGCTATGTATGCATTTAATGCCCCCATTCGGGCCGGAAACGAAACGATGCACCGATTTGCGTTAGAAACGAAACGAACGCACCCAATCCACTTTTTTGGACCCAATAGTGATGTTTAGGTTCGTTTTGGTCAGTTTCGTTACTGTGCAAAAAACAATGCTATGTATGCATTTAATGCCCCCATTCGGGCCGGAAACGAAACGATGCACCGATTTGCGTTAGAAACGAAACGAACGCACCCAATCCACTTTTTTGGACCCAATAGTGATGTTTAGGTTCGTTTTGGTCAGTTTCGTTACTGTGCAAAAAACAATGCTATGTATGCATTTAATGCCCCCATTCGGGCCGGAAACGAGTTTTGATTCGTTTGGATCAATTTCATTACGGTGCAAAAAACCATGCTGGGGTTGCATTTGATGCACCGATTCGGGCCGTTAATGAAAACGAGGCATAGTTTTGGGCCATAAAAGAAACGAGCGATCCCAATCTAGTTTTTTGGTGTTTAGGTTCGTTTTGGTCAGTTTCGTTACTGTGCAAAAAACAATGCTATGTATGCATTTAATGGCCCGATTCGGGCCGGAAACGAAACGATGCACCGATTTGCGTTAGAAACGAAACGAACGCACCCAATCCACTTTTTTGGACCCAATAGTGATGTTTAGGTTCGTTTTGGTCAGTTTCATTACTGTGCAAAAAAGCATGCTCGGTAGCATTTTATACTGATTCTGGCCGGAACCGAAACGTTGCTCCGATTCGGGCCAGAAACAAAATGAACGCACCCAAACCATTTTTTTGGACCCATGCACCCAATCCACTTTATTGGACCTAATAGTGATGTTTTGGTTCGATTGGGTTAATTTCGTTACTGTGCAAAAACCATACCGGGGTTGCATTTAATGCATTGATTCGGGCCGTTAACGAAATGAGGCACAGTTTCGGGCCAGAAATGAAACGAACGCACCCAATCCAGTATTTTAAATCCAGTAGTGACGTTTTGGTTCATTTCGGTCAGTTTATTATTGTGCAAAAAACCATGCTGGTGTTACATTCAATGCACCGATTCGGGCCATTAACGAAATGATGCACAGTTTCGAGCCAGAAACGAAACGAACACACCCAATCCACTTTTTTGGACCTAATAGTGATGTTTTGGTTCGATTGGGTCAATTTCGTTACTGTGCAAAAACCATACCGGGGTTGCATTTAATGCATTGATTCGGGCCGTTAACGAAACGAGGCACAGTTTCGGGCCAGAAATGAAACGAACGCACCCAATCCACTATTTTGGACCCAATAGTGATGTTTAGGTTCGTTTTGGTCAGTTTCGTTACTGTGCAAAAAACAATGCTATGTATGCATTTAATGGCCCGATTCGGGCCGGAAACGAAACGATGCACCGATTCGGTCCAGAAACGAAACGAACGCACCCAATCCACTTTTTTGGACCCAATAGTGATGTTTAGGTTCGTTTTGGTCAGTTTCGTTACTGTGCAAAAAACAATGCTATGTATGCATTTAATGGCCCGATTCGGGCCATCGGGCCGGAACCGAAACGATGCTCCGATTCGGGCCAGAAATGAAACGAACGCACCCAATCCACTATTTTGGACCCAACAGTGATGTTTTGGTTCGCTTGGGTTAATTTCATTACTGTTCAGAAAACCATGCCGGAGTTGCATTTAATGCACCGATTCGGGCCGTTAACAAAACGAGGCACAGTTTTGGGCCAGAAATGAAACGAACGCACCCAATCTACTATTTTAAATGCAATAGTGATGTTTTGGTTCGTTTCGGTCAGTTTCGTTATGGTGCAAAAAGCCATGCCGGTGTTACATTTAATGCACTAATTCGGGCCATTAACGAAACGATGCACAGTTTCGAGCCAGAAACGAAACGAACGCACCCAATCCACTTTTTTGGACCCAATAGTGATGTTTAGGTTCGTTTTGGTCAGTTTCGTTACTGTGCAAAAAACAATGCTATGTATGCATTTAATGGCCCGATTCGGGCCGGAAACGAAACGATGCACCGATTCGGTCCAGAAACGAAACGAACGCACCCAATCCACTTTTTTGGACCCAATAGTGATGTTTAGGTTCGTTTTGGTCAGTTTCGTTACTGTGCAAAAAACAATGCTATGTATGCATTTAATGGCCCGATTCGGGCCGGAAACGAAACGATGCACCGATTCGGTCCAGAAACGAAACGAACGCACCCAATCCACTTTTTTGGACCCAATAGTGATGTTTAGGTTCGTTTTGGTCAGTTTCGTTACTGTGCAAAAAACAATGCTATGTATGCATTTAATGGCCCGATTCGGGCCGGAAACGAAACGATGCACCGATTCGGTCCAGAAACGAAACGAACGCACCCAATCCACTTTTTTGGACCCAATAGTGATGTTTAGGTTCGTTTTGGTCAGTTTCGTTACTGTGCAAAAAACAATGCTATGTATGCATTTAATGGCCCGATTCGGGCCGGAAACGAAACGATGCACCGATTCGGTCCAGAAACGAAACGAACGCACCCAATCCACTTTTTTGGACCCAATAGTGATGTTTAGGTTCGTTTTGGTCAGTTTCGTTACTGTGCAAAAAACAATGCTATGTATGCATTTAATGGCCCGATTCGGGCCGGAAACGAAACGATGCACCGATTCGGTCCAGAAACGAAACGAACGCACCCAATCCACTTTTTTGGACCCAATAGTGATGTTTAGGTTCGTTTTGGTCAGTTTCGTTACTGTGCAAAAAACAATGCTATGTATGCATTTAATGGCCCGATTCGGGCCGGAAACGAAACGATGCACCGATTCGGTCCAGAAACGAAACGAACGCACCCAATCCACTTTTTTGGACCCAATAGTGATGTTTAGGTTCGTTTTGGTCAGTTTCGTTACTGTGCAAAAAACAATGCTATGTATGCATTTAATGGCCCGATTCGGGCCGGAAACGAAACGATGCACCGATTCGGTCCAGAAACGAAACGAACGCACCCAATCCACTTTTTTGGACCCAATAGTGATGTTTAGGTTCGTTTTGGTCAGTTTCGTTACTGTGCAAAAAACAATGCTATGTATGCATTTAATGGCCCGATTCGGGCCGGAAACGAAACGATGCACCGATTCGGTCCAGAAACGAAACGAACGCACCCAATCCACTTTTTTGGACCCAATAGTGATGTTTAGGTTCGTTTTGGTCAGTTTCGTTACTGTGCAAAAAACAATGCTATGTATGCATTTAATGGCCCGATTCGGGCCGGAAACGAAACGATGCACCGATTCGGTCCAGAAACGAAACGAACGCACCCAATCCACTTTTTTGGACCCAATAGTGATGTTTAGGTTCGTTTTGGTCAGTTTCGTTACTGTGCAAAAAACAATGCTATGTATGCATTTAATGGCCCGATTCGGGCCGGAAACGAAACGATGCACCGATTCGGTCCAGAAACGAAACGAACGCACCCAATCCACTTTTTTGGACCCAATAGTGATGTTTAGGTTCGTTTTGGTCAGTTTCGTTACTGTGCAAAAAACAATGCTATGTATGCATTTAATGGCCCGATTCGGGCCGGAAACGAAACGATGCACCGATTCGGTCCAGAAACGAAACGAACGCACCCAATCCACTTTTTTGGACCCAATAGTGATGTTTAGGTTCGTTTTGGTCAGTTTCGTTACTGTGCAAAAAACAATGCTATGTATGCATTTAATGGCCCGATTCGGGCCGGAAACGAAACGATGCACCGATTCGGTCCAGAAACGAAACGAACGCACCCAATCCACTTTTTTGGACCCAATAGTGATGTTTAGGTTCGTTTTGGTCAGTTTCGTTACTGTGCAAAAAACAATGCTATGTATGCATTTAATGGCCCGATTCGGGCCGGAAACGAAACGATGCACCGATTCGGTCCAGAAACGAAACGAACGCACCCAATCCACTTTTTTGGACCCAATAGTGATGTTTAGGTTCGTTTTGGTCAGTTTCGTTACTGTGCAAAAAACAATGCTATGTATGCATTTAATGGCCCGATTCGGGCCGGAAACGAAACGATGCACCGATTCGGTCCAGAAACGAAACGAACGCACCCAATCCACTTTTTTGGACCCAATAGTGATGTTTAGGTTCGTTTTGGTCAGTTTCGTTACTGTGCAAAAAACAATGCTATGTATGCATTTAATGGCCCGATTCGGGCCGGAAACGAAACGATGCACCGATTCGGTCCAGAAACGAAACGAACGCACCCAATCCACTTTTTTGGACCCAATAGTGATGTTTAGGTTCGTTTTGGTCAGTTTCGTTACTGTGCAAAAAACAATGCTATGTATGCATTTAATGGCCCGATTCGGGCCGGAAACGAAACGATGCACCGATTCGGTCCAGAAACGAAACGAACGCACCCAATCCACTTTTTTGGACCCAATAGTGATGTTTAGGTTCGTTTTGGTCAGTTTCGTTACTGTGCAAAAAACAATGCTATGTATGCATTTAATGGCCCGATTCGGGCCGGAAACGAAACGATGCACCGATTCGGTCCAGAAACGAAACGAACGCACCCAATCCACTTTTTTGGACCCAATAGTGATGTTTAGGTTCGTTTTGGTCAGTTTCGTTACTGTGCAAAAAACAATGCTATGTATGCATTTAATGGCCCGATTCGGGCCGGAAACGAAACGATGCACCGATTCGGTCCAGAAACGAAACGAACGCACCCAATCCACTTTTTTGGACCCAATAGTGATGTTTAGGTTCGTTTTGGTCAGTTTCGTTACTGTGCAAAAAACAATGCTATGTATGCATTTAATGGCCCGATTCGGGCCGGAAACGAAACGATGCACCGATTCGGTCCAGAAACGAAACGAACGCACCCAATCCACTTTTTTGGACCCAATAGTGATGTTTAGGTTCGTTTTGGTCAGTTTCGTTACTGTGCAAAAAACAATGCTATGTATGCATTTAATGGCCCGATTCGGGCCGGAAACGAAACGATGCACCGATTCGGTCCAGAAACGAAACGAACGCACCCAATCCACTTTTTTGGACCCAATAGTGATGTTTAGGTTCGTTTTGGTCAGTTTCGTTACTGTGCAAAAAACAATGCTATGTATGCATTTAATGGCCCGATTCGGGCCGGAAACGAAACGATGCACCGATTCGGTCCAGAAACGAAACGAACGCACCCAATCCACTTTTTTGGACCCAATAGTGATGTTTAGGTTCGTTTTGGTCAGTTTCGTTACTGTGCAAAAAACAATGCTATGTATGCATTTAATGGCCCGATTCGGGCCGGAAACGAAACGATGCACCGATTCGGTCCAGAAACGAAACGAACGCACCCAATCCACTTTTTTGGACCCAATAGTGATGTTTAGGTTCGTTTTGGTCAGTTTCGTTACTGTGCAAAAAACAATGCTATGTATGCATTTAATGGCCCGATTCGGGCCGGAAACGAAACGATGCACCGATTCGGTCCAGAAACGAAACGAACGCACCCAATCCACTTTTTTGGACCCAATAGTGATGTTTAGGTTCGTTTTGGTCAGTTTCGTTACTGTGCAAAAAACAATGCTATGTATGCATTTAATGGCCCGATTCGGGCCGGAAACGAAACGATGCACCGATTCGGTCCAGAAACGAAACGAACGCACCCAATCCACTTTTTTGGACCCAATAGTGATGTTTAGGTTCGTTTTGGTCAGTTTCGTTACTGTGCAAAAAACAATGCTATGTATGCATTTAATGGCCCGATTCGGGCCGGAAACGAAACGATGCACCGATTCGGTCCAGAAACGAAACGAACGCACCCAATCCACTTTTTTGGACCCAATAGTGATGTTTAGGTTCGTTTTGGTCAGTTTCGTTACTGTGCAAAAAACAATGCTATGTATGCATTTAATGGCCCGATTCGGGCCGGAAACGAAACGATGCACCGATTCGGTCCAGAAACGAAACGAACGCACCCAATCCACTTTTTTGGACCCAATAGTGATGTTTAGGTTCGTTTTGGTCAGTTTCGTTACTGTGCAAAAAACAATGCTATGTATGCATTTAATGGCCCGATTCGGGCCGGAAACGAAACGATGCACCGATTCGGTCCAGAAACGAAACGAACGCACCCAATCCACTTTTTTGGACCCAATAGTGATGTTTAGGTTCGTTTTGGTCAGTTTCGTTACTGTGCAAAAAACAATGCTATGTATGCATTTAATGGCCCGATTCGGGCCGGAAACGAAACGATGCACCGATTCGGTCCAGAAACGAAACGAACGCACCCAATCCACTTTTTTGGACCCAATAGTGATGTTTAGGTTCGTTTTGGTCAGTTTCGTTACTGTGCAAAAAACAATGCTATGTATGCATTTAATGGCCCGATTCGGGCCGGAAACGAAACGATGCACCGATTCGGTCCAGAAACGAAACGAACGCACCCAATCCACTTTTTTGGACCCAATAGTGATGTTTAGGTTCGTTTTGGTCAGTTTCGTTACTGTGCAAAAAACAATGCTATGTATGCATTTAATGGCCCGATTCGGGCCGGAAACGAAACGATGCACCGATTCGGTCCAGAAACGAAACGAACGCACCCAATCCACTTTTTTGGACCCAATAGTGATGTTTAGGTTCGTTTTGGTCAGTTTCGTTACTGTGCAAAAAACAATGCTATGTATGCATTTAATGGCCCGATTCGGGCCGGAAACGAAACGATGCACCGATTCGGTCCAGAAACGAAACGAACGCACCCAATCCACTTTTTTGGACCCAATAGTGATGTTTAGGTTCGTTTTGGTCAGTTTCGTTACTGTGCAAAAAACAATGCTATGTATGCATTTAATGGCCCGATTCGGGCCGGAAACGAAACGATGCACCGATTCGGTCCAGAAACGAAACGAACGCACCCAATCCACTTTTTTGGACCCAATAGTGATGTTTAGGTTCGTTTTGGTCAGTTTCGTTACTGTGCAAAAAACAATGCTATGTATGCATTTAATGGCCCGATTCGGGCCGGAAACGAAACGATGCACCGATTCGGTCCAGAAACGAAACGAACGCACCCAATCCACTTTTTTGGACCCAATAGTGATGTTTAGGTTCGTTTTGGTCAGTTTCGTTACTGTGCAAAAAACAATGCTATGTATGCATTTAATGGCCCGATTCGGGCCGGAAACGAAACGATGCACCGATTCGGTCCAGAAACGAAACGAACGCACCCAATCCACTTTTTTGGACCCAATAGTGATGTTTAGGTTCGTTTTGGTCAGTTTCGTTACTGTGCAAAAAACAATGCTATGTATGCATTTAATGGCCCGATTCGGGCCGGAAACGAAACGATGCACCGATTCGGTCCAGAAACGAAACGAACGCACCCAATCCACTTTTTTGGACCCAATAGTGATGTTTAGGTTCGTTTTGGTCAGTTTCGTTACTGTGCAAAAAACAATGCTATGTATGCATTTAATGGCCCGATTCGGGCCGGAAACGAAACGATGCACCGATTCGGTCCAGAAACGAAACGAACGCACCCAATCCACTTTTTTGGACCCAATAGTGATGTTTAGGTTCGTTTTGGTCAGTTTCGTTACTGTGCAAAAAACAATGCTATGTATGCATTTAATGGCCCGATTCGGGCCGGAAACGAAACGATGCACCGATTCGGTCCAGAAACGAAACGAACGCACCCAATCCACTTTTTTGGACCCAATAGTGATGTTTAGGTTCGTTTTGGTCAGTTTCGTTACTGTGCAAAAAACAATGCTATGTATGCATTTAATGGCCCGATTCGGGCCGGAAACGAAACGATGCACCGATTCGGTCCAGAAACGAAACGAACGCACCCAATCCACTTTTTTGGACCCAATAGTGATGTTTAGGTTCGTTTTGGTCAGTTTCGTTACTGTGCAAAAAACAATGCTATGTATGCATTTAATGGCCCGATTCGGGCCGGAAACGAAACGATGCACCGATTCGGTCCAGAAACGAAACGAACGCACCCAATCCACTTTTTTGGACCCAATAGTGATGTTTAGGTTCGTTTTGGTCAGTTTCGTTACTGTGCAAAAAACAATGCTATGTATGCATTTAATGGCCCGATTCGGGCCGGAAACGAAACGATGCACCGATTCGGTCCAGAAACGAAACGAACGCACCCAATCCACTTTTTTGGACCCAATAGTGATGTTTAGGTTCGTTTTGGTCAGTTTCGTTACTGTGCAAAAAACAATGCTATGTATGCATTTAATGGCCCGATTCGGGCCGGAAACGAAACGATGCACCGATTCGGTCCAGAAACGAAACGAACGCACCCAATCCACTTTTTTGGACCCAATAGTGATGTTTAGGTTCGTTTTGGTCAGTTTCGTTACTGTGCAAAAAACAATGCTATGTATGCATTTAATGGCCCGATTCGGGCCGGAAACGAAACGATGCACCGATTCGGTCCAGAAACGAAACGAACGCACCCAATCCACTTTTTTGGACCCAATAGTGATGTTTAGGTTCGTTTTGGTCAGTTTCGTTACTGTGCAAAAAACAATGCTATGTATGCATTTAATGGCCCGATTCGGGCCGGAAACGAAACGATGCACCGATTCGGTCCAGAAACGAAACGAACGCACCCAATCCACTTTTTTGGACCCAATAGTGATGTTTAGGTTCGTTTTGGTCAGTTTCGTTACTGTGCAAAAAACAATGCTATGTATGCATTTAATGGCCCGATTCGGGCCGGAAACGAAACGATGCACCGATTCGGTCCAGAAACGAAACGAACGCACCCAATCCACTTTTTTGGACCCAATAGTGATGTTTAGGTTCGTTTTGGTCAGTTTCGTTACTGTGCAAAAAACAATGCTATGTATGCATTTAATGGCCCGATTCGGGCCGGAAACGAAACGATGCACCGATTCGGTCCAGAAACGAAACGAACGCACCCAATCCACTTTTTTGGACCCAATAGTGATGTTTAGGTTCGTTTTGGTCAGTTTCGTTACTGTGCAAAAAACAATGCTATGTATGCATTTAATGGCCCGATTCGGGCCGGAAACGAAACGATGCACCGATTCGGTCCAGAAACGAAACGAACGCACCCAATCCACTTTTTTGGACCCAATAGTGATGTTTAGGTTCGTTTTGGTCAGTTTCGTTACTGTGCAAAAAACAATGCTATGTATGCATTTAATGGCCCGATTCGGGCCGGAAACGAAACGATGCACCGATTCGGTCCAGAAACGAAACGAACGCACCCAATCCACTTTTTTGGACCCAATAGTGATGTTTAGGTTCGTTTTGGTCAGTTTCGTTACTGTGCAAAAAACAATGCTATGTATGCATTTAATGGCCCGATTCGGGCCGGAAACGAAACGATGCACCGATTCGGTCCAGAAACGAAACGAACGCACCCAATCCACTTTTTTGGACCCAATAGTGATGTTTAGGTTCGTTTTGGTCAGTTTCGTTACTGTGCAAAAAACAATGCTATGTATGCATTTAATGGCCCGATTCGGGCCGGAAACGAAACGATGCACCGATTCGGTCCAGAAACGAAACGAACGCACCCAATCCACTTTTTTGGACCCAATAGTGATGTTTAGGTTCGTTTTGGTCAGTTTCGTTACTGTGCAAAAAACAATGCTATGTATGCATTTAATGGCCCGATTCGGGCCGGAAACGAAACGATGCACCGATTCGGTCCAGAAACGAAACGAACGCACCCAATCCACTTTTTTGGACCCAATAGTGATGTTTAGGTTCGTTTTGGTCAGTTTCGTTACTGTGCAAAAAACAATGCTATGTATGCATTTAATGGCCCGATTCGGGCCGGAAACGAAACGATGCACCGATTCGGTCCAGAAACGAAACGAACGCACCCAATCCACTTTTTTGGACCCAATAGTGATGTTTAGGTTCGTTTTGGTCAGTTTCGTTACTGTGCAAAAAACAATGCTATGTATGCATTTAATGGCCCGATTCGGGCCGGAAACGAAACGATGCACCGATTCGGTCCAGAAACGAAACGAACGCACCCAATCCACTTTTTTGGACCCAATAGTGATGTTTAGGTTCGTTTTGGTCAGTTTCGTTACTGTGCAAAAAACAATGCTATGTATGCATTTAATGGCCCGATTCGGGCCGGAAACGAAACGATGCACCGATTCGGTCCAGAAACGAAACGAACGCACCCAATCCACTTTTTTGGACCCAATAGTGATGTTTAGGTTCGTTTTGGTCAGTTTCGTTACTGTGCAAAAAACAATGCTATGTATGCATTTAATGGCCCGATTCGGGCCGGAAACGAAACGATGCACCGATTCGGTCCAGAAACGAAACGAACGCACCCAATCCACTTTTTTGGACCCAATAGTGATGTTTAGGTTCGTTTTGGTCAGTTTCGTTACTGTGCAAAAAACAATGCTATGTATGCATTTAATGGCCCGATTCGGGCCGGAAACGAAACGATGCACCGATTCGGTCCAGAAACGAAACGAACGCACCCAATCCACTTTTTTGGACCCAATAGTGATGTTTAGGTTCGTTTTGGTCAGTTTCGTTACTGTGCAAAAAACAATGCTATGTATGCATTTAATGGCCCGATTCGGGCCGGAAACGAAACGATGCACCGATTCGGTCCAGAAACGAAACGAACGCACCCAATCCACTTTTTTGGACCCAATAGTGATGTTTAGGTTCGTTTTGGTCAGTTTCGTTACTGTGCAAAAAACAATGCTATGTATGCATTTAATGGCCCGATTCGGGCCGGAAACGAAACGATGCACCGATTCGGTCCAGAAACGAAACGAACGCACCCAATCCACTTTTTTGGACCCAATAGTGATGTTTAGGTTCGTTTTGGTCAGTTTCGTTACTGTGCAAAAAACAATGCTATGTATGCATTTAATGGCCCGATTCGGGCCGGAAACGAAACGATGCACCGATTCGGTCCAGAAACGAAACGAACGCACCCAATCCACTTTTTTGGACCCAATAGTGATGTTTAGGTTCGTTTTGGTCAGTTTCGTTACTGTGCAAAAAACAATGCTATGTATGCATTTAATGGCCCGATTCGGGCCGGAAACGAAACGATGCACCGATTCGGTCCAGAAACGAAACGAACGCACCCAATCCACTTTTTTGGACCCAATAGTGATGTTTAGGTTCGTTTTGGTCAGTTTCGTTACTGTGCAAAAAACAATGCTATGTATGCATTTAATGGCCCGATTCGGGCCGGAAACGAAACGATGCACCGATTCGGTCCAGAAACGAAACGAACGCACCCAATCCACTTTTTTGGACCCAATAGTGATGTTTAGGTTCGTTTTGGTCAGTTTCGTTACTGTGCAAAAAACAATGCTATGTATGCATTTAATGGCCCGATTCGGGCCGGAAACGAAACGATGCACCGATTCGGTCCAGAAACGAAACGAACGCACCCAATCCACTTTTTTGGACCCAATAGTGATGTTTAGGTTCGTTTTGGTCAGTTTCGTTACTGTGCAAAAAACAATGCTATGTATGCATTTAATGGCCCGATTCGGGCCGGAAACGAAACGATGCACCGATTCGGTCCAGAAACGAAACGAACGCACCCAATCCACTTTTTTGGACCCAATAGTGATGTTTAGGTTCGTTTTGGTCAGTTTCGTTACTGTGCAAAAAACAATGCTATGTATGCATTTAATGGCCCGATTCGGGCCGGAAACGAAACGATGCACCGATTCGGTCCAGAAACGAAACGAACGCACCCAATCCACTTTTTTGGACCCAATAGTGATGTTTAGGTTCGTTTTGGTCAGTTTCGTTACTGTGCAAAAAACAATGCTATGTATGCATTTAATGGCCCGATTCGGGCCGGAAACGAAACGATGCACCGATTCGGTCCAGAAACGAAACGAACGCACCCAATCCACTTTTTTGGACCCAATAGTGATGTTTAGGTTCGTTTTGGTCAGTTTCGTTACTGTGCAAAAAACAATGCTATGTATGCATTTAATGGCCCGATTCGGGCCGGAAACGAAACGATGCACCGATTCGGTCCAGAAACGAAACGAACGCACCCAATCCACTTTTTTGGACCCAATAGTGATGTTTAGGTTCGTTTTGGTCAGTTTCGTTACTGTGCAAAAAACAATGCTATGTATGCATTTAATGGCCCGATTCGGGCCGGAAACGAAACGATGCACCGATTCGGTCCAGAAACGAAACGAACGCACCCAATCCACTTTTTTGGACCCAATAGTGATGTTTAGGTTCGTTTTGGTCAGTTTCGTTACTGTGCAAAAAACAATGCTATGTATGCATTTAATGGCCCGATTCGGGCCGGAAACGAAACGATGCACCGATTCGGTCCAGAAACGAAACGAACGCACCCAATCCACTTTTTTGGACCCAATAGTGATGTTTAGGTTCGTTTTGGTCAGTTTCGTTACTGTGCAAAAAACAATGCTATGTATGCATTTAATGGCCCGATTCGGGCCGGAAACGAAACGATGCACCGATTCGGTCCAGAAACGAAACGAACGCACCCAATCCACTTTTTTGGACCCAATAGTGATGTTTAGGTTCGTTTTGGTCAGTTTCGTTACTGTGCAAAAAACAATGCTATGTATGCATTTAATGGCCCGATTCGGGCCGGAAACGAAACGATGCACCGATTCGGTCCAGAAACGAAACGAACGCACCCAATCCACTTTTTTGGACCCAATAGTGATGTTTAGGTTCGTTTTGGTCAGTTTCGTTACTGTGCAAAAAACAATGCTATGTATGCATTTAATGGCCCGATTCGGGCCGGAAACGAAACGATGCACCGATTCGGTCCAGAAACGAAACGAACGCACCCAATCCACTTTTTTGGACCCAATAGTGATGTTTAGGTTCGTTTTGGTCAGTTTCGTTACTGTGCAAAAAACAATGCTATGTATGCATTTAATGGCCCGATTCGGGCCGGAAACGAAACGATGCACCGATTCGGTCCAGAAACGAAACGAACGCACCCAATCCACTTTTTTGGACCCAATAGTGATGTTTAGGTTCGTTTTGGTCAGTTTCGTTACTGTGCAAAAAACAATGCTATGTATGCATTTAATGGCCCGATTCGGGCCGGAAACGAAACGATGCACCGATTCGGTCCAGAAACGAAACGAACGCACCCAATCCACTTTTTTGGACCCAATAGTGATGTTTAGGTTCGTTTTGGTCAGTTTCGTTACTGTGCAAAAAACAATGCTATGTATGCATTTAATGGCCCGATTCGGGCCGGAAACGAAACGATGCACCGATTCGGTCCAGAAACGAAACGAACGCACCCAATCCACTTTTTTGGACCCAATAGTGATGTTTAGGTTCGTTTTGGTCAGTTTCGTTACTGTGCAAAAAACAATGCTATGTATGCATTTAATGGCCCGATTCGGGCCGGAAACGAAACGATGCACCGATTCGGTCCAGAAACGAAACGAACGCACCCAATCCACTTTTTTGGACCCAATAGTGATGTTTAGGTTCGTTTTGGTCAGTTTCGTTACTGTGCAAAAAACAATGCTATGTATGCATTTAATGGCCCGATTCGGGCCGGAAACGAAACGATGCACCGATTCGGTCCAGAAACGAAACGAACGCACCCAATCCACTTTTTTGGACCCAATAGTGATGTTTAGGTTCGTTTTGGTCAGTTTCGTTACTGTGCAAAAAACAATGCTATGTATGCATTTAATGGCCCGATTCGGGCCGGAAACGAAACGATGCACCGATTCGGTCCAGAAACGAAACGAACGCACCCAATCCACTTTTTTGGACCCAATAGTGATGTTTAGGTTCGTTTTGGTCAGTTTCGTTACTGTGCAAAAAACAATGCTATGTATGCATTTAATGGCCCGATTCGGGCCGGAAACGAAACGATGCACCGATTCGGTCCAGAAACGAAACGAACGCACCCAATCCACTTTTTTGGACCCAATAGTGATGTTTAGGTTCGTTTTGGTCAGTTTCGTTACTGTGCAAAAAACAATGCTATGTATGCATTTAATGGCCCGATTCGGGCCGGAAACGAAACGATGCACCGATTCGGTCCAGAAACGAAACGAACGCACCCAATCCACTTTTTTGGACCCAATAGTGATGTTTAGGTTCGTTTTGGTCAGTTTCGTTACTGTGCAAAAAACAATGCTATGTATGCATTTAATGGCCCGATTCGGGCCGGAAACGAAACGATGCACCGATTCGGTCCAGAAACGAAACGAACGCACCCAATCCACTTTTTTGGACCCAATAGTGATGTTTAGGTTCGTTTTGGTCAGTTTCGTTACTGTGCAAAAAACAATGCTATGTATGCATTTAATGGCCCGATTCGGGCCGGAAACGAAACGATGCACCGATTCGGTCCAGAAACGAAACGAACGCACCCAATCCACTTTTTTGGACCCAATAGTGATGTTTAGGTTCGTTTTGGTCAGTTTCGTTACTGTGCAAAAAACAATGCTATGTATGCATTTAATGGCCCGATTCGGGCCGGAAACGAAACGATGCACCGATTCGGTCCAGAAACGAAACGAACGCACCCAATCCACTTTTTTGGACCCAATAGTGATGTTTAGGTTCGTTTTGGTCAGTTTCGTTACTGTGCAAAAAACAATGCTATGTATGCATTTAATGGCCCGATTCGGGCCGGAAACGAAACGATGCACCGATTCGGTCCAGAAACGAAACGAACGCACCCAATCCACTTTTTTGGACCCAATAGTGATGTTTAGGTTCGTTTTGGTCAGTTTCGTTACTGTGCAAAAAACAATGCTATGTATGCATTTAATGGCCCGATTCGGGCCGGAAACGAAACGATGCACCGATTCGGTCCAGAAACGAAACGAACGCACCCAATCCACTTTTTTGGACCCAATAGTGATGTTTAGGTTCGTTTTGGTCAGTTTCGTTACTGTGCAAAAAACAATGCTATGTATGCATTTAATGGCCCGATTCGGGCCGGAAACGAAACGATGCACCGATTCGGTCCAGAAACGAAACGAACGCACCCAATCCACTTTTTTGGACCCAATAGTGATGTTTAGGTTCGTTTTGGTCAGTTTCGTTACTGTGCAAAAAACAATGCTATGTATGCATTTAATGGCCCGATTCGGGCCGGAAACGAAACGATGCACCGATTCGGTCCAGAAACGAAACGAACGCACCCAATCCACTTTTTTGGACCCAATAGTGATGTTTAGGTTCGTTTTGGTCAGTTTCGTTACTGTGCAAAAAACAATGCTATGTATGCATTTAATGGCCCGATTCGGGCCGGAAACGAAACGATGCACCGATTCGGTCCAGAAACGAAACGAACGCACCCAATCCACTTTTTTGGACCCAATAGTGATGTTTAGGTTCGTTTTGGTCAGTTTCGTTACTGTGCAAAAAACAATGCTATGTATGCATTTAATGGCCCGATTCGGGCCGGAAACGAAACGATGCACCGATTCGGTCCAGAAACGAAACGAACGCACCCAATCCACTTTTTTGGACCCAATAGTGATGTTTAGGTTCGTTTTGGTCAGTTTCGTTACTGTGCAAAAAACAATGCTATGTATGCATTTAATGGCCCGATTCGGGCCGGAAACGAAACGATGCACCGATTCGGTCCAGAAACGAAACGAACGCACCCAATCCACTTTTTTGGACCCAATAGTGATGTTTAGGTTCGTTTTGGTCAGTTTCGTTACTGTGCAAAAAACAATGCTATGTATGCATTTAATGGCCCGATTCGGGCCGGAAACGAAACGATGCACCGATTCGGTCCAGAAACGAAACGAACGCACCCAATCCACTTTTTTGGACCCAATAGTGATGTTTAGGTTCGTTTTGGTCAGTTTCGTTACTGTGCAAAAAACAATGCTATGTATGCATTTAATGGCCCGATTCGGGCCGGAAACGAAACGATGCACCGATTCGGTCCAGAAACGAAACGAACGCACCCAATCCACTTTTTTGGACCCAATAGTGATGTTTAGGTTCGTTTTGGTCAGTTTCGTTACTGTGCAAAAAACAATGCTATGTATGCATTTAATGGCCCGATTCGGGCCGGAAACGAAACGATGCACCGATTCGGTCCAGAAACGAAACGAACGCACCCAATCCACTTTTTTGGACCCAATAGTGATGTTTAGGTTCGTTTTGGTCAGTTTCGTTACTGTGCAAAAAACAATGCTATGTATGCATTTAATGGCCCGATTCGGGCCGGAAACGAAACGATGCACCGATTCGGTCCAGAAACGAAACGAACGCACCCAATCCACTTTTTTGGACCCAATAGTGATGTTTAGGTTCGTTTTGGTCAGTTTCGTTACTGTGCAAAAAACAATGCTATGTATGCATTTAATGGCCCGATTCGGGCCGGAAACGAAACGATGCACCGATTCGGTCCAGAAACGAAACGAACGCACCCAATCCACTTTTTTGGACCCAATAGTGATGTTTAGGTTCGTTTTGGTCAGTTTCGTTACTGTGCAAAAAACAATGCTATGTATGCATTTAATGGCCCGATTCGGGCCGGAAACGAAACGATGCACCGATTCGGTCCAGAAACGAAACGAACGCACCCAATCCACTTTTTTGTCAATTTTGTCACTATGCAAAAAACCATGCCGGGGTTGCATTTAATGCATTGATTCGGGCCGTTAACGAAACGAGGGTCAGTTTCGGGCCAGAAATGAAACAAACGCATCCAATCCACTTTTTTGGACCCAATAGTGATGTTTTGATTCGTTTGGGTCAATTTCATTATGGTGCAAAAAACCAT
>OAMR01000945.1:9824-25038 GCA_900205405.1 Echinochloa crus-galli
ATTGATGAAGAAATTGATGACAAACGGCCTAGAGGAGGGTCGCCACCGCAGGCAGGGACGCGCGCCGGGGCAGGGGCGCCTGAAGCAGGGGCGCCGGGGGCAGCGACGGAGTGGGAGCGGAGCGGTGGCGGAGCGGCCTGGCGGCGGAGCGGGAGCGGAGCGGCGGCGGAGCGGCCTGGCGGCGGTGCGGGAGCGGAGCGGCGAAGGGGCGCGCGGGACTTGAAATTTTGGGGGAGCCGGGCCGCTATGTCCCCCACTACTCCAGGGACCTGGATCACAAACGGTTCAAATGGGCTATCACAAACGGTTCTCAGAATCGTTTGTGATATGCCGTTTGTGATGCTCGGTGCATCACAAACGGTTCCACGAACCGTTTGTGATGCTGAGCATCACAAACGGTTCGTGTCACCAACCGTTTGTGATGCTCGGGGCATCACAAACGGTTCGTGTCATCAACCGTTTGTGATGCTCGGGGCATCACAAACGGTTCGTGTCATCAACCGTTTGTGATGCTCGGGGCATCACAAACGGTTCGTGTCATCAACCGTTTGTGATGCTCGGGGCATCACAAACGGTTCGTGTCATCAACCGTTTGTGATGCTCGGGGCATCACAAACGGTTCGTGTCATCAACCGTTTGTGATGCTCGGGGCATCACAAACGGCTGGTATTGCGAACCGTTTGTGATGAGTGCCCCATCACAAACTGTTGATGCCACAAGCCGTTTGTAATGCAGTGGACATCACAAACGGCTTGTGGCATCAACCGTTTGTGATGGGGCACTCATCACAAACGGTTCGCAATACCAGCCGTTTGTGATGCCCCGAGCATCACAAACGGTTGGTGACACGAACCGTTTGTGATGCTCAGCATCACAAACGGTTCGTGGAACCGTTTGTGATGCACCGAGCATCACAAACGGCATATCACAAACGATTCTGAGAACCGTTTGTGATAGCCCATTTGAACCGTTTGTGATCCAGGTCCCTGGAGTAGTGTCAAAGAACCACAAGGAACAAAAAGAGTTACAAGGGTGATTCAAGGCACCCAGAAAGAAAGAAAGAACAAAAGCTCTAAAATTACAATGCGTCTATCCATTGGCCATGAGCGGTTTGAGTGATTTCTTTGCTCTTAGTATAACCAGAGCAAATTCTTTCTTGAAATGAACCTTGCAGGACTCTGGAGAGGGTTGTGCATTCTTGAAGATCAAATCATTTCTTTACATCCAAATGCACCAACTCATCAAGATTATGATATCCATGGAAAAAGGCACTACTAACTGGTCTTTGAAGTAGGCTAATTGTTGAAATGGATCTCCTATGTTACTATTCAGATTGAGGATTTGCCAGCATTCCTTGGCAAATTGACATCCCAGGAACAAGTGTACACAATCATATGACCGAAGGTTCATGTTTTTTCGTCTCAGGATGTTCCGGGTGCTCAGTCGATCTTTCAACAGTAAGAAAAAAAAATAGCATACATAATCTTTACCCTTGTGTTCCACATATGTAGACCACCATACGTTAATACATTTCTAACTCCCATGATCCCAACACGTACGCTAACCCTGAAAGCCAAAAAAAAGATGCATATGGTACCTTTTCATCCTCTCTCTCCATTGTCAGGTGTCACTCTCATGGTCAGACAAAACCAAGTGTTTCTAAAAACTTCTCTAAGCGCATGCCAGATGAGCACTCTACGTGACATGACACCTCGGCACGTATGTGGAATCGCGCCAGCACTCCACGTGGTACTCTAAGGGCACCCGCAACGGTTATAGAGAGCATGCTCTCTATAGCCTGTTACACGTCAGCTATAGCAGGCGTTGTAGATTAGCCATGCAATGGTTAGCTATATCATATATTTATAAATTTGGTGGATCCCACGTCTCAGTATTTTTTAATCCCATATCTCTCCTAAGCTCTCCGTCTTCCCCAACCTCCAGTTCTTCCGACAGCTGCCGACACCCCTGAATCCCCGCGGGCCGCAGTTCTCAACCCCGGCAATCCTACCTCGTCCCGGTCCGGCAGCCGTGCCCCAAACCGGCGGGACGCGCTACTTCTGCTCGCGGTGGCTCAACGGCCTCGCCTCCGCTCTTGGCCACGGCACATTGGAGCTCGCCAGCGGTCTGCCGCGCTACTCCTCATCGCTTGGCGCATCGCCCAGCGCCGTGTTGCCCGTCCCGCTCTCTTCCTCCCGCGCTCCACCTTCTGCTCGCAGAAATCCGGAGGCCGCGCCCTCATTCTCGCGCTGAAATCTGACGGCCGTGTTGCTGCTCTGCTCTTGTTGGAAAGAAGAACGAGGAGGAAAAGATGAAGATGCAGTTTGGATTTCACGAATTGGAGCAAGGATTTGGCTCTCGTGGTAGATTATGGTCACGCGCTGCTCGGAACGTCGTCGTCCGCGCGCTCCGCTTCGCCCCGCCGTGGGGACCTGGCCGCCGGCTGGCCGCACGCCCGCACCCCCACCTCGCCTCCTCAAGCGTCCGGCGCGCCGGCCGCGTGCTGCTCCGCGCTTCGTCCGCGGCGTGCCCCCTTCGCCCTCCCATCCCCCCACGTCGGTGAGCCAAGTGAGCTCCTCCGCCCCGAGGTGGCTGGGCCGCGCTGCTCCTCTCTCCGCTCAGTCTGCCTCGGCTCGTCCGCATCCACCGTGGGGCCCGCTCAGCACGGGGGCGCGTGCTAGCGGCTCTCGCCAGCCCTGGCGACAGTTCCTTCTCTCTCTTCAATTCTCTTTCCTACGTGGGAGCTTGTAGAGAGCCTAACGACGTCCGCTGCGGGTGCCCTAAGGCCACAAATCAATAGCATAAGATGTTCTTCTTGATTTTAGTGAGATTGTGGTGTTTGTGTAAATTTCATGTGCTGCAAGTCATGAAGCATGAGAACTAGTAAGACACATGATTGAATAAGATGGTAGAGCTCCTCTAATTTTGTCCGAGAAGAGCTCATGGTCCAAACCCTCAATCATCCTTACTACTTTTCTCTATAATAAATGTGATCCCCGCCTCCTTCCAGAAAAGTGTGTTCATATGTAAACTTCCTATGGAACTTTATTTTTAAAATTTCCTTAAGATATTAAATAACTTTTCCATATAGATTATTTAGACTCTATGGAAAAATTCTCAAGAGAAATTATGAAAAAACTCATTGATAGTTCCCGAGTATAGTCCACCTTACCACTAAGCTCTTCCAGACGTTGCACTCTAGAAAGCCACTATGAGCTCTTCGTATGTCACCTGTGTACCTACATGTCACATTAATCTATATTCTCTACTTCTAATAAGACTGTGCTGGGGAACCGCGACCACACCCCTCTTTCCGTCTGCCCTCCATCTGTCGCGTGCGATCTGACACCCACCTCCGCTTCCTGTTTTTTTTTTGCGCAAGTCAACGTGTGCCGATGGATCGCGCGTCTGCCTCCGCAAACTCCCTCGCCCGCGACGCTCCCACGACGACCCCTCTCCCCCGCGCCTCCCCCTTGTCACAGCCCAGGGCTTAATAGGATTGATAAGAATACTCATACCAATAAGTTGCAACTTCTTTTCCGGGAGCTCATCTCGAAAGAACTCCGGGGTTAAGCGTGCTTGACCCGGAGCAATTCAGGATGGGTGACCGACCAAGAAGTCGTTCTCGGATGCGCATGAGTGAGGACAAAGTGCGCAGAAACAACGGATGTTGGTCTGTGAGGGCAGTCTTATGGTCCTGTATAGGGCTGGTGTGGGCCCAGAGTGGTCACACAGCATGGCACATGCGCTGACACTGGGCTCATGGACGTGGCCGGAGGGGACGTTCTTGGCCTGGGGTTGACCGATGAGGGCGTCGGTCTTCTAAGAGGGTGAGATTGTCACAGCCCAGGGCTTAATGGGATTGATAAGAATACTCATACCAATAAGTTGCAACTTCTTTTCCGGAAGCTCAGCTCGAAAGAACTCCGAGGTTAAGCGTGCTTGACCCGGAGCAATTTCAGGATGGATGACCGACCGGGAAGTCGTTCCCGGGTGCAGGACAAAGTGCGCAGAAAAGACGGATGTTGGTCTGTGAGGGCAATCTTATGGTCCTATATAGCAGCCAGGCAGGCATAGGCGTGGCCGGCCTCGGGGAGGCGGGACGTTACACCCCCCCACGCCGACCCCTCTCCCCGCGCCAACTCCCCTCCCACGACGGCGCCCCCCTCCCCACGCCGACCCCTCTACCCGCGCCTGCAGGAGGAAGGAGGCTAGAATCTGCCAAACCCCTGCAACGTTCCCCTTTCCTCTCCAACGCCGCTACGCCGTCGTCGTCCTCTCCAACGCCGCCACAACACCCCTACAGATGGCTGGCCTTGGCCGGCCGTCGGCGGTCCCCACAGCACCAGGAGCAGGTGAAAGGATCGAACTGCAGTGGAACAACAGACGAGTATCATGGTGGCGTGTGATCTATGTTGCACTGCTTCCATATCATGACCCGATGCATTCATTCTCATCCGTAGGCCATCTATTTTCCCTTATCTTATCTCTGATGTTACCATTATAACACACCCAAATCTTTGATCTTAATTAATCTAGCAGGATTTCCTGTGTGTTAACCTATTATCTGCTATTTTTTGGCAGATTCTTGGGAATTTTTGCAGGTCTTGAGTGTCCAGAGTACGAACTGCAAGCCTTCTTATTCACCGTTGGGCAATGGACACTGAAGGATATCTCCTGGTTAGTCAAACCAAATATAAGATTTTCATATAGAGGTAGAGGTAATAACATGTGTGGTTCTGCTAAGATTGTCTTAAAGAGGTCGAACGAGGTTGCTGTGTTGTTGCCTATGCTGTGCATATGCAAAATCATTCAGTGCAGGAACTGAAAAAAATCATGTGGCTGGGTTGGTTCTCTATTTCCAATTGTGTTTTGGTTTTTAGAACTTTTCTCCCTGTTTGGGATTACTATCATGAGACGAAATACCCAATTTTCTTTGATGGATGTGCATGTCTTAGTGTCGCCTCCTCATACAGGTGCAGCTTCTCCTTCACACTCTGCAGCACCAATGTTGAGCATAAGATGTTCTTCTTGATTTTAGTGAGATTGTGGTGTTTGTGTAAATTTCATGTGCTGCAAGTCATGAAGCATGAGAACTAGTAAGACACATGATTGAATAAGATGGTAGAGCTCCTCTAATTTTGTCCGAGAAGAGCTCATGGTCCAAACCCTCAATCATCCTTACTACTTTTCTCTATAATAAATGTGATCCCCGCCTCCTTCCAGAAAAGTGTGTTCATATGTAAACTTCNCCCCTCCCCGCGCCGACTCCCCTCCCGCGACACCCCCGCGCCTCCCCCTTGTCACAGCCCAGGGCTTAATAGGATTGATAAGAATACTCATACCAATAAGTTGCAACTTCTTTTCCGGGAGCTCATCTCGAAAGAACTCCGGGGTTAAGCGTGCTTGACCCGGAGCAATTCAGGATGGGTGACCGACCAAGAAGTCGTTCTCGGATGCGCATGAGTGAGGACAAAGTGCGCAGAAACAACGGATGTTGGTCTGTGAGGGCAGTCTTATGGTCCTGTATAGGGCTGGTGTGGGCCCAGAGTGGTCACACAGCATGGCACATGCGCTGACACTGGGCTCATGGACGTGGCCGGAGGGGACGTTCTTGGCCTGGGGTTGACCGATGAGGGCGTCGGTCTTCTAAGAGGGTGAGATTGTCACAGCCCAGGGCTTAATGGGATTGATAAGAATACTCATACCAATAAGTTGCAACTTCTTTTCCGGAAGCTCAGCTCGAAAGAACTCCGAGGTTAAGCGTGCTTGACCCGGAGCAATTTCAGGATGGATGACCGACCGGGAAGTCGTTCCCGGGTGCAGGACAAAGTGCGCAGAAAAGACGGATGTTGGTCTGTGAGGGCAATCTTATGGTCCTATATAGCAGCCAGGCAGGCATAGGCGTGGCCGGCCTCGGGGAGGCGGGACGTTACACCCCCCCACGCCGACCCCTCTCCCCGCGCCAACTCCCCTCCCACGACGGCGCCCCCCTCCCCACGCCGACCCCTCTACCCGCGCCTGCAGGAGGAAGGAGGCTAGAATCTGCCAAACCCCTGCAACGTTCCCCTTTCCTCTCCAACGCCGCTACGCCGTCGTCGTCCTCTCCAACGCCGCCACAACACCCCTACAGATGGCTGGCCTTGGCCGGCCGTCGGCGGTCCCCACAGCACCAGGAGCAGGTGAAAGGATCGAACTGCAGTGGAACAACAGACGAGTATCATGGTGGCGTGTGATCTATGTTGCACTGCTTCCATATCATGACCCGATGCATTCATTCTCATCCGTAGGCCATCTATTTTCCCTTATCTTATCTCTGATGTTACCATTATAACACACCCAAATCTTTGATCTTAATTAATCTAGCAGGATTTCCTGTGTGTTAACCTATTATCTGCTATTTTTTGGCAGATTCTTGGGAATTTTTGCAGGTCTTGAGTGTCCAGAGTACGAACTGCAAGCCTTCTTATTCACCGTTGGGCAATGGACACTGAAGGATATCTCCTGGTTAGTCAAACCAAATATAAGATTTTCATATAGAGGTAGAGGTAATAACATGTGTGGTTCTGCTAAGATTGTCTTAAAGAGGTCGAACGAGGTTGCTGTGTTGTTGCCTATGCTGTGCATATGCAAAATCATTCAGTGCAGGAACTGAAAAAAATCATGTGGCTGGGTTGGTTCTCTATTTCCAATTGTGTTTTGGTTTTTAGAACTTTTCTCCCTGTTTGGGATTACTATCATGAGACGAAATACCCAATTTTCTTTGATGGATGTGCATGTCTTAGTGTCGCCTCCTCATACAGGTGCAGCTTCTCCTTCACACTCTGCAGCACCAATGTTGTCAAACATATATGGCCTTAGTGTAAGGCAAGTTAATTTTCATACTGCACCTGATAGCTTGAAAACTAGGTTCTCATAATCTCATGTGTCCTGGATGCATTCATGAAGTTTCAGTCTGTAAAGTTATTGGCTTGTTATATGCTTAAAATCACTTATAATGAACTGATGTGCATTTGGTTAAGAATAATTTCTGAAGAAAGCATTCAGTTATTAATCATTTTATCTTCACAAAAACTCATAGATTTTGTTGCTAATCCATATAGGCACTAAGGACCTCCGTCACACCGCCAAGCTTGACCTAGAGGGGAAGCTCATCAACGCCTGCTAGGAGAACGAGGCCATCACCAAGGAGATGCAGCCATGCAGGGATCTTAATTCGTGCATACCTGGGAGGAGGCGACTGTCACCAAGTTTGCATGCTGACAGGTAATGCATTGCCTTGCTGGGCACAGTCATTGAATGTTGTTGTATTACTATCTGTAGGCAGCCTATATACGAGTTTCTTTCTTTATACAGGTCTTTGTCTCAGCTGAGTGTAAATCGCAAAAATTCAGTGAACCAGGTATGCTGCTATTTATTCTTGATGCTATTGATTAATCATGTGTCAGCTGGAATAGATGGTAGCTTTCTTGAGCCTCTATTTGTGCATATAACACTCTAGATTGGTAAATAAACTATTCTGATCATTCCTTTTTTTTTTAACTGGCATGCCCATAAAAGATCCCGAAGCAGCAGCGCGTGCAAAATTTGCTTGAATGTAATAGTCTTCACATATCGATACAAGAGTAACTTGAAGAAAGGCAAAGCATTTAAATTACCTAATAGCCAAAGCCTTCTGATCAGCTGACATCTGCAATTTTTATTCAACAATGATCTGCAAAATTATAAAAATAGCAGGTCGCTCGTTCCAAGAAACTTAGTAAAGAATTAATTAGGACACATGATGATCATTTATCTGGCCTTATATTTCGTGTTTCTTTAAGCTAATTTGGAAAGATAGTCTTGCTACAATTTACTACGGCTGTAGTTGCACTTCTTGTCAGCACATGAAATCCAATTGCTGTACCTTCATGTGTGTTTCTTGATATCCAATTCCTGCACAATGCAAAGTTTCTAGCTCATGGAAAATAATTATAGTATGATGAAAAGCTTTATTTTGTTCCACTAGAATTAATATCATGTTATGCATGTGGTTGGGTAGCATGTGTTTCTATCTGTTAAAAGCAAAAAACTATTTGGAGATGAACAAGCAAAATTATCTAAAAATGGAAGAACTGGCCAATAAAGAGATGATTAAGCAACGCTCCTGTTTTTTTAAAAGGACTGATCAATAAACCCCTGTGTAGCTCTACCAGCTTGCTTCTGGGCACTAAAAAATAAATACGGAATGTGATATTGTCTCAAAATATCGGTGATTAGATCGAGCTCATGGGAAACTTATCCAAATAAATAATTTGCTCCTGTTTTGATTTAACTGACTGTTGACTTGTTAGTGGCAGTACGCTCGGATATGCATGTTTATTTTCATTCTTTTTTATTTTCCTAATGCAAATTGTATTTCTTCTTAATTATAAAAAATAACACGGATGATGAGAAAAGTAAGGACCTGATTAGGAGTTACCAAATGAGTAATGTCACATGAAAATTTCTAGCAGCTGGAGCTTGTCTAATAGGAGCTGAGCAGATCCATTTCAATGGTTCCACATTCTGTTTTAAGCATTGGCCAGGTCAGACTTTTTTGTTGGTGTTTTGTAGTACATGTTTTTTTCATGTAAATTGCTTTTAGGATGCTGTCCATTGCTGTTACTTTTGCCAAATGCTAGCGATTGAATTTATGTGAAGTGCAATACATGATTTATTGGTAATGGCTGATTTTATGTGATGTGCAATACCTTATTTACTTGATTAGAGTTAAAATATTGTTCTTCAGATCATTGGCATAAAGACAAATAATTACGGACCAGCTAAACAAAGTTCTCCCTTGGACATTTTTGAGAAGTCAAAACGAAATTTATTGGTGAGGCTCTTATGTCTGCTTTTCCACACATACACTGTCTGCATTTGTGGTGAGGCTTCTGCCTGCATGTGTAAACTCAATGGCACCTATTTTTTTTTGAAACTCAGATCATGTCTGGTTTTAGGAGATGTGATTCATATTTTTTGACCGGTTGAATGATCTTATGTACATTTTTTCCTGGTTATATGCAGATTTTAGGAGATGCTATTCATATTTTTATGTTTTTTTATTAGATCTGGATCTCCATTCTGTGTATTTTAAAATTGGCATATTATTTATGTTATAGCAGGACAAGATGTGATGATTAACATCTGCCGTTAAAGTCTCTTGAGCAGGTAGTGCAAGCGCCAAAGGGTGCTTAGCCTAGTGGTTAAGACACTCGAGCGGCACTCCACAGGTCCTGAGTTCGAATTCCCGTGGGAGCAAATTTCAGGCTGTGGTTAAAAAAATCCCCTCGCTAGTCCCGTGTGCCAAAGCACTAGTTCAGAACCGGCCTAGGTCGGCCTGAGGACTGCGTATGACCCAGGCAATTCACAGGGGTTACGGATCCTAGTGTCAGGGCGGGGCCGGGGTTCGGGGATTTTCGCGGTCGGGGAAGCCAGGCTTCTTCTTATGATAATACCGGTGGGGCGGTCTTTCCCCACCGGCCGAGTTTTTTTTAGCAGGTAGTGCAAGCTGTTTTGACTTTTGTCAGGTATCTGTCTATCAATACCATGATGAGTGATTGTTTAACCATCCGTGATTATCAATTGGTTAACCATACAAATTGCATGGGTCATGTTGACTGAATTGATTTGTCATACTTTTTGTTACACTATAGCCCTGCACAGGAACAATGAGAAATTTAGAGAATTTTGGTTTCCATGCCATTTCATCAGAGAAATTGCTGGAGGTGTTCAGTTTACAGGTAGTTTATTGATCTATAGAGGTCTTTTGAGCGAAGATGCTGGAGCTAAAACACCAGTTGATAAAAGATAAAGAAGGACATCCTGTAGAAGGTGAAGGCCTTCTATATGTCATGGAGTTCCAGAGGGATCTGTCGTGGAGTTCCAGAGGGATTTACCGCATGTTGCCGTTAATCATGAAAAGGACAAACTCATGTGTCATGAGCAATATCACATTCTTACCTCTGCAGCATGTTTTTATGGAGTTTACATAAATATTTATGAAATGAATTAATGTGGTATTGAGGCGTTAGTGTGGCGATTGTTTACTATTTTTGTTTACCTTAATAAAAAAATCAAAGTTGATGGCCCTATTCTTGACATATTGTTTCGTTTGAAATAGAGTTGTTAGGGAAACTATACTATTTTGAACTTACGTGTATCCTACTATGATAGCTTACTGTGAGGTTATTTTGTAGAATTATTTACTCTTCGTGTTTCTATGAAATTTACATGAGTATTTGTGAAATAAATTAATGTGGGATATGAGGCGATATTGTTCCATCAGCAGCTATCATAGGGGTGTGGCCATAAAATTGGCCATGTCGTCAGAATCACGGCCAGAACTATAGTTTGTAGTCCACCATCCATGTCTTCGGTGCGATCCTATAGCCCTTAAAATTATTTTTTTTCGTGTAGTCTATTTATCTTTGCTTCATATATCATACCCGTAGCAACGCACGTGCACTTACCTATAATCTATATAATTGGTACCCACTAATATGTCATAGTTGATTTCTCTCAACATACAAACATTCTACGTCATCATCCACTATACGGCATGTCACCATCCACTAGATCATACATTTATGTCTTCAACCGATTTTCTATATATGGTTAATATCATGCCTTTATGAGTAGCATGCTACAAAATTCCTGTAGTAGAGAAAATGTAGGATCAATAATTTAGAATGATTCTCTCTCAACAAAATTATCATGCTTCCATGTATAATGTTGTTAACAAAAAAAATGTTATTATAAAATCACTTTGATGTTCCGACTTTCACATTGCACCTTAAAAATTTGTTTAAAAAATTTCCGCAGCTTCGCGCGGGGTATAACCTTTTTTGAAATTTCATCTTAAAATTTTGTTTAAAAATTCCCGCAGCAACGCGCGGAGTATCACCTAGTGCTACACAACATATGGTACCGGTCATATAGATCCGAGCTCATAAGTAGAAAGTGAGAGAATGGGAAAAGGGGTGGAGATAGGTCTCGTCCATATACCAACATTGTAGGAGAGCAGTAGAAGAGGGATCTGACATTTAGTATATGAGTTTTGTTTTTCTCACGAAAGAGATTATGGATAGAAACAAAAAAGGAAGGTTAGGAGATTTATGAATTATGTGACCCATATAACTAGTCGTGATGATGGTAGAAAATGGAATCTTTTGGAACACGTGTGGCCCTATCGAGTCGCGCACACACATTCCCTGTGGGCACTCATGTATGTATTCTAAAGGATTGGTAGGGGTCTCTAATTAACTGGCTAAGAGAATATCAATAAAATTTTGAGTTGGAAGTAGAATGGGAAAGGCATAAGTAGTGTAACCAGGCTCCCATATTAAAAAACATATCAAAATATCTATGATAAAATCATTAAAAATTGTAAAAATTAGAGTTCGAACAAATTTCGTGTGAGAAATAAAAGAATAAAATAAGCGTATTGTTGACCTGGTGCATTGTTTTTACGATACGCAACTTGCAACAATTGTATGATGATTTTGTCTTTTTGTTTCACCTTGCATAATATTTTATTCAACCTCAACTTTTGCAAAAACATAAATCATTGAATCTATCCATTCATATTTTTAATATACTTTTTATGCTTATTTTATTTTTGAAACGGGAGCATCTAATAGAATGAAAGCATGGGAGCATGTGATATATTTTCCAAAAGGCAACATGGCAGTGACGTAACCTAATTCTATAAAGACAGGAATTACATTGCATGTTTTTTCCCACACCTAAGAGATTGTCTGTCCATGGGGGCATATTGCATTCGTTCCTCTTAATTAGCAGACGTGCATGCACCTTGACTAACAGTGCTAGGCTAGCCAGTAGGTAGTAGTAGTCAAGGAAAAGAGAACAAAAAATTTGCAATGCACGTCGTGTCATCTAACGCTAGGTTTACATGCATGCTATTATTCTGGTGCTTTGTTACTCGTTGGTTAAGAAAGATGTCTCATCATCTGATAGGAGTAACATTGATCACGTTGCATGCCTATGATATAGTGGTGTATTTGGGTTCATGAGGCATTTTTTTGAATTAAAAGTATAAAATGTCAACTTACAATACATGTACAAAACATTAATAAGCTATCTTATAATCATACTAAAATAAGTAATAAATATTTTTCTCATATTAGTAGCACTCGCTCTTTTTATAGGATAGAGTGGCCTAGGATATGATCATACATCCACTTTCCTAATACAGGTTTCATTCATAACAATTCATTGGATAACAATTCATTGGATAAGGTTTTGGGTTGTGTTATAGAAGACCTCCGCTAGCCAAGGATGTATGTTTAGCTATTGATTATAGGAGACTTTTTTTTTATTATTGAGTACTTGGTTCTTTGCAATTTCTATGGCTTAGTGTCGTTAGAGAAGCTATTTTAATATAAGTATCCGTCACAAATATCTAATGATATAGAAACTAGACTATACTTTATATTCTATCATCTAAAAAATATCCTACATTCCTAGACATCTACATGGTCAATGACTAAAGGAAACAAATTACAGAGTTCCCTTCTATTGTTGAATGAATAGATGATAACTTTAAAATAGTTAAATTAGAATTAAAGAGACATACCTAGAAGAAGAGAGGGAGGAATTATGTAACTGGTCCCCACAAATTACACAAATAAATATAAATTTTGTAATACTATCATCGCTAGATTTGTAAACTAAGTATATGAACAGGATTATCATTAATACTTGAGTGAAGGTGTCAACGGCCCTGAGCCCTTCAATACTTTTCGGTTGGTCACCAAAAGCACCATTTGCTTGTACAAAAAACATTTTTGCCTATTTCATTTTTGCAAACTATATCGCATACCATGTCGTTGAATTGATCTTAGTGTCTTGCTAGGACATTGAGTGCTCCCTGTTTAAACTTTCGTCTCTGTGGTTAGGATTTAATCATCGCGTGCCTATGTCATGGTTTAGATATTTTGGGTTCAATTTTAGGTTCTTGATCATGGCCTCATCATGGGCAGAATATGGCAGCTATATTGGTCGCTTTGTTTGACCTATTGAGATATATTGGATGCTAACATACTGAAAGAGGTACAAATGCAATTGCTATCTTGAAAAGGAGAAGAGCAGCTAGTATTGTCGAAATGTCAAGTAGTGGAGGATGTCCAACTAGTAAACGGGCTAGGTGGTCCAACCCACATTCTATAGGCCAGAGTGGGTGAAAATATTACTAGGCCTAGGAAGATTCATGACCCACTTCTACAAAACTCACATTTGTCGTTTGCATTTAGTACCAGTCATAAAAAGACCCGGTACTAAAGTGGCGTGGAGCCATTTTAGTACCGGGTCTAAACTTGGAAGGCCCCAGGAGCCAATTTAGTACCGTCTCGTGTTACGAGCCGGTACTAAAGTGGCGCGCACGTTAGTACCGGCTTGTGTTACGAGCCGGTACTAAAGTGTCCACCATGGATCACTTTAAAAGGAAAGCATCTCCCACTCAGTCACAAGTGATGTATAGGTGGGATGGTAAGGAAGCAACGCGCATAAGAGATTTTCTAGCAGTGATCGCCTCATAGTAAATGTGGGTCTCAGGAATTGATTCCTCTACATTTTTGCAAACAAATTAGATGGTACTCAATCATATAAAAAACGATGGTACTCCCTTTTATCATAAGTAAAATGATGATTTATATGCGCTAGGGATCAAAATTTTAAATTTATTTGTCAATAGCTTCTAGAATATTTTAGTTTATAAGCTGAAAAATAGTTATAGATTTATCTTGAAACACCTCTTGCAAATTAGTTGTCATTCTAGTTTTATCCTAAGTCAAACGATTTCTATCTTGACCATTAATTCCTAGAAATCCATATAGTTTTCACAGTATGCCAATAAATTATTATGAATCATGGAAAATCTAAAAACATAAATCTTATGATGTTAAACTTTACAGTTTTCTAAAGGTTGATGTCAAAAATAGAGAGATTTGAATTAGGAGAAGAGCAGCTAGTATTGTCGAAATGTCAAGTAGTGGAGGATGTCCAACTAGTAAACGGGCTAGGTGGTCCAACCCACATTCTATAGGCCAGAGTGGGTGAAAATATTACTAGGCCTAGGAAGATTCATGACCCACTTCTACAAAACTCACATTTGTCGTTTGCATTTAGTACCAGTCATAAAAAGACCCGGTACTAAAGTGGCGTGGAGCCATTTTAGTACTGGGTCTAAACTTGGAAGGCCCCAGGAGCCAATTTAGTACCGTCTCGTGTTACAAGCCGGTACTAAAGTGGCGCGCACGTTAGTACCGGCTTGTGTTACGAGCGACAATACTAGCTGCTCTTCTCCTAATTCAAATCTCTCTATTTTTGACATCAACCTTTAGAAAACTGTAAAGTTTAACATCATAAGATTTATGTTTTTAGATTTTCCATGATGAATATGTTCATAATAATTTATTGGCATACTATGAAAACTATATGGATCTCTAGGAATTAATGGTCAAGATAGAAATCGTTTGACTTAGGATAAAACTAGAATGACAACTAATTTGCAAGAGGTGTTTCAAGATAAATCTATAACTATTTTTCAGCTTATAAACTAAAATATTCTAGAAGCTATTGACAAATAAATTTAAAATTTTGATCCCTAGCGCATATAAATCATCATTTTACTTATGATAAAAGGGAGTACCATCGTTTTTTATATGATTGAGTACCATCTAATTTGTTTGCAAAAATGTAGAGGAATCAATTCCTGAGACCCACATTTACTATGAGGCGATCACTGCTAGAAAATCTCTTATGCGCGTTGCTTCCTTACCATCCCACCTATCCCTAAATGCATCACTTGTAACTGAGTGGGAGATGCTTTCCTTTTAAAGTAACCCATAGTGGACACTTTAGTACCGACTCGTAACACAAGCCGGTACTAACGTGCGCGCCACTTTAGTACCGGCTTGTAACACGAGACGGTACTAAATTGGCTCCTGGGGCCTTCCAAGTTTAGACCCAGTACTAAAATGGCTCCACGCCACTTTAGTACCGGGTCTTTTTATGACTGGTACTAAATGCAAGCGACAAATGTGAGTTTTTGTAGTAGTGGATCATGAATCTTCCTAGGCCTGGTAACATTTTCACCCACTCTGGCCTATAGAATGTGGGTTGGACCACCTAGCCCGTTTACTAGTTGGACATCCTCCACTACTTGACATTT
>OAMR01000945.1:25900-39801 GCA_900205405.1 Echinochloa crus-galli
AAATGTCAAGTAGTGGAGGATGTCCAACTAGTAAACGGGCTAGGTGGTCCAACCCACATTCTATAGGCCAGAGTGGGTGAAAATGTTACCAGGCCTAGGAAGATTCATGATCCACTACTACAAAAACTCACATTTGTCGCTTGCATTTAGTACCAGTCATAAAAAGACCCGGTACTAAAGTGGCGTGGAGCCATTTTAGTACTGGGTCTAAACTTGGAAGGCCCCAGGAGCCAATTTAGTACCGTCTCGTGTTACAAGCCGGTACTAAAGTGGCGCGCACGTTAGTACCGGCTTGTGTTACGAGTCGGTACTAAAGTGTCCACTATGGGTTACTTTAAAAGGAAAGCATCTCCCACTCAGTTACAAGTGATGCATTTAGGGATAGGTGGGATGGTAAGGAAGCAACGCGCATAAGAGATTTTCTAGCAGTGATCGCCTCATAGTAAATGTGGGTCTCAGGAATTGATTCCTCTACATTTTTGCAAACAAATTAGATGGTACTCAATCATATAAAAAACGATGGTACTCCCTTTTATCATAAGTAAAATGATGATTTATATGCGCTAGGGATCAAAATTTTAAATTTATTTGTCAATAGCTTCTAGAATATTTTAGTTTATAAGCTGAAAAATAGTTATAGATTTATCTTGAAACACCTCTTGCAAATTAGTTGTCATTCTAGTTTTATCCTAAGTCAAACGATTTCTATCTTGACCATTAATTCCTAGAGATCCATATAGTTTTCATAGTATGCCAATAAATTATTATGAACATATTCATCATGGAAAATCTAAAAACATAAATCTTATGATGTTAAACTTTACAGTTTTCTAAAGGTTGATGTCAAAAATAGAGAGATTTGAATTAGGAGAAGAGCAGCTAGTATTGTCGAAATGTCAAGTAGTGGAGGATGTCCAACTAGTAAACGGGCTAGGTGGTCCAACCCACATTCTATAGGCCAGAGTGGGTGAAAATGTTACCAGGCCTAGGAAGATTCATGATCCACTACTACAAAAACTCACATTTGTCGCTTGCATTTAGTACCAGTCATAAAAAGACCCGGTACTAAAGTGGCGTGGAGCCATTTTAGTACTGGGTCTAAACTTGGAAGGCCCCAGGAGCCAATTTAGTACCGTCTCGTGTTACAAGCCGGTACTAAAGTGGCGCGCACGTTAGTACCGGCTTGTGTTACGAGTCGGTACTAAAGTGTCCACTATGGGTTACTTTAAAAGGAAAGCATCTCCCACTCAGTTACAAGTGATGCATTTAGGGATAGGTGGGATGGTAAGGAAGCAACGCGCGAGGCTGGAGGTCATGGGTTCGAATCCTCACGGACGCGTACGTGCATGTATGTCCGGTACTAAGGAGGGTCTACAGCCGGTACTGATAAGAGATTCTCTAGCAGTGATCGCCTCATAGTAAATGTGGGTCTCAGGAATTGATTCCTCTACATTTTTGCAAACAAATTAGATGGTACTCAATCATATAGAAAACGATGGTACTCCCTTTTATCATAAGTAAAATGATGATTTATATGCGCTAGGGATCAAAATTTTAAATTTATTTGTCAATAGCTTCTAGAATATTTTAGTTTATAAGCTGAAAAATAGTTATAGATTTATCTTGAAAAGTACTTCACCTCTTGCAAATTAGTTGTCATTCTAGTTTTATCCTAAGTCAAACGATTTCTATCTTGACCATTAATTCCTAGAGATCCATATAGTTTTCATAGTATGCCAATAAATTATTATGAACATATTCATCATGGAAAATCTAAAAACATAAATCTTATGATGTTAAACTTTACAGTTTTCTAAAGGTTGATGTCAAAAATAGAGAGATTTGAATTAGGCTAAAAATAAAATGACAACAAATATAAAAGGGAGGGAGCACTATTATAGTCTACTAATACCTTAACTTTTTGTAGAAGTGTAGTCTAGTAGGAAATGGTGGTTAAAACTGCACCTTGAATAATAAAAAATACTATATATAGTAGTTAAGTACCTTTTTGTTAGGAGGAATAGCACGAGTTCATGTTTTAGATGTTGAAATATGTATTATTCTACGTTTTATAAACCACCATCAATGCTACATAAACAATGACTAGTTAAACAGTGTGGTGTGTGGTGACACACGTGTTGTCCTCAACAACAGTTTTTATAGTCTGTAATATGCAGATTGATGAAAACCTGTAGACAAAGCAACCATTATAACTAGAAGACGTTACCAGGTCTACTAGTCATATTATATAGACACTACACCTAAATATTTAGGCATAGAAGATATATTTTTACATCACACAATCATACGCACAATATGATTTCTAGCGTAGAAAACACACATATAAAACATATATAGGAAGCTGTAAACACGACTAGCTGTGAGATTGAGCTAGGATTTAAGCGCAGTGGCCGTGGGGAGTTTTTGTTTCTCGCGCAAGAGTTGTAAAAAGACAAGAAGGAAACGGAAAAGGGCCGCCCAAGTGAGCTTAGGTGACGATGGAAAGGAGAGCCAAGGTCTAGAGGTACACAATACACGTGTGGCCATGCCGTTGAAGTCGCGCGCATGCATACAGCCTAGCTACGAGCGCATAGCTACAAGGATTTCTAGTGTAGAAGAATGCACATAGTAATAATAGTAAAATAGTACTCTATATACGGGCTGCAAATACGTGCACCATGTAAGTACCATAAGATATATATTTTCTTCTTGCTCCAAGGAGTTTTCGAAATGCCTGCGAAAAGGTGGACTCGGTGCCAGGACCGCAAAAAATATATGTGCACGTGAAGAACCAGCCAGAGACGATACGGTGCCCAGTCATGGAAGAAGGAGCCAAGGAGGAGGGCCGGGTGCGAAACCATCCGACTGGGATGGGAATGGGAGGGGCGGGAAAGGAGTCCAGGTGGCGGGTGGAGCACAGCCTCTCACTATAAACCCGTAGCGGCTAGCTAAACTCTTCCTGTTCTCTGCTTCTCCTTGCTTCCGGACAAGTAAGCTAGCTGTACGTGTATCCATCCTCTCCCTCTCTTGCTTTGCTGCTTGTGAGTACAGTTCAATGGCGGCATTCATGGCTGCTGCTGCCTGTTCTTCTTCTTCCTCCTCCGCCTCTACCCTCGTGCCGAACCGACCCCAAACAAGGCCCCTCCTCCAATTCCACGCCCACGCCGCCGCCGCACGCGGCTCATCGCCGCTGCTCCCCCGCCCGAGGTCGCGCTCGCGTCGGAACCAACTACTGGTCATCTGCTCCGTCGACTCCAACAAGTGAGGAACTGAGGACAGGGCTGCCGGCCGGCCATTTCTTGTCTGCTTTTCTTTCCTGGCTCTAGCTGACCATGCGTGTACTTATTGTACTACGAACGCAGGCAGGCTGTGCAGGAGCGAGCGGCGGTGAACGACGCGGCGGGGCGCCCCAATAACTGCTTCGGGGTGTTCTGCACCACCTACGATCTCAGGGCGGTCGGTGGCCGATCGAAGCTTCATCTGAATTGTCTCCCAGGTAATTCTGCCATTGAAACCTGCTGACAGATATAGGTGTTTTTCTCTCCGGAATGAAATGCAGGACGAGGAGACAAAAAACTGGAAGAAAATAGTAAGCGTTGCAGTATCAGGCGCAGCTGGAATGATATCCAATCATCTCCTCTTCAAAGTAAGTATACTACCATCGTTTGCTCTTCAAAAGTTCAAAGTGCGCACTGCGCTACAACTCCTCCTGCCTTTTCGTAAAAGTATAAAGTGTGCACTTCAATCTGAATTCTGTTTTCTGCAGCATCACTTCTTTATTTCCAGAACATGTATCGTTCACTTAATTCTGAGTTTCTGACACAATAAGCCTGTCTATCGGACTTCACTTGTTGGCAGCAGTGTCACTACATAGTCACTTCTGCATACTCTGATTTCTGATATATCATCTAATCCGCAGCTTGCGTCCGGCCAGGCGTTTGGGAAAGATCAACCAATAGCGCTCAGGTTACTGGGCTCCGAAAGATCATTCCAAGCGTTGGAAGGTAATTGATCAATGAAGGTGGCTGTCCTGTTCAGTTCTTGATTGTCTGAAAATCAATTAAATTCCAAGCGTATGCATCCACGCAGGCGTAGCAATGGAACTGGAGGATTCCCTGTATCCCCTCCTGAGGGAAGTCAGCATCGGCATAGATCCTTACGAGGTTTTCCAAGATGTTGAATGGGCTCTTCTGATTGGCGCGAAGCCACGCGGCCCTGGAATGGAGCGAGCTGACTTGCTCAATATCAATGGCCAAATTTTTGCAGAACAGGTATCAACTAGTATCCCTTATCTGGAAATTCTCCTTCCCATTGTGTTTGAGTGATGTTGTCATGAATGGTGAAATACTCCTCGCTAGTCACTATACCTCCCTTACTATTGTCTTTATCCTACCGGTATAGTGATTTATTCATTAAATTATGTTTATCAATCACTTGTAAAGTATGGCGATACCAATCCTCAATGATGGTCGGTGTCCAATGTTTCAGTACCTTTTTTAAGGAATGACAAACGTGTTATAGCGACTTCGTCTTGACGTTGGTGATAGTATTTTAGAAGAGTTGACATCATGGAGCAAGCTTGTTTGTCGCATAAGACTACTAGAGCTCCTTGTTGGGATATAATTTTCCCCGTCATTTTTTCCTCTTTAATTTTCTTGATGTAATAATTTGGCGATTCTACCTACGGGTAGATGAAGCTGGATGTTTTCTTTGTGGCCGTAGCCAATCTTGGTCAAGGCTCATTATCTAAAAAAAATCAAAAGTTCTTTTGAAAAAAAAAACATCAGGTATTTTAAACCAGATGGATTACTTCTGACACAAACCTATATTTATGTATTTATTTATTTTAATTAATTTTTGGCGAACTATATGTTTCAATTATTCACTTATCCTAGGTGGTTTTGACTTCTTATTTTGCAATCTGAATAGGGGAAAGCGCTTAATGCTGTAGCATCTAGGAATGTGAAAGTTCTGGTGGTTGGTAACCCATGCAACACCAAGTATGTATATTGATCTCTTTTGTTTGCTTGCCGGAATAACAATATCCACCGTTGCTGTTTGTGCTTAACATGTTGCTTATTTTGCCACTGAATTACAGTGCCTTGATTTGCTCGAAGAACGCCCCTGATATACCACCCAAGAACTTTCACGCGCTGACAAGGTTGGATGAAAACAGAGCCAAGTGCCAGGTGCGATTCAATTGTATTTAAAGTCTTGCTACAATATTAACCTGTATGGTATATGGTGCTGCTCTGTTTTCAAGGAAGATAACATATATAGCTAACCCTCCATGGACATGTATTTTCTAACATTTATTCTGTAGCTCGCACTGAAAGCTGGTGTGTTCTACGACGAGATATCAAACATGACCATCTGGGGCAATCATTCAACCACTCAGGTAAAACACCACTTATTATTCAGGCATATCTTCCCATTCCTTGCAGCTATATATTTTTTTACTGGTTATTTGACTGTATTATATTGGCTGATTAGGTTCCAGATTTCTTGAACGCAAGAATTAACGGCACGCCAGTGAGACACGTTATTCGGGACATCAAATGGTTGGAAGAAGAATTCACCAAAACAATTCAGAAGGTACGGCGGCGATGACAGTTGCAGAGTGCATCTATCTATCTATCTATCTATCTATCTATCTATCTATCTATCTATCTATCTATCTATCTATCTATCTATCTATCTATCTATCTATCTATCTATCTATCTATCTATCTATCTACATAGTACGTGAGAAAAAAAAGGCGTTTAATATCAGCAATTTAAATTCACAAACAGCGTGGAGGTGTGCTCATTCAGAAATGGGGAAGATCTTCGGCTGCATCTACTGCCGTTTCTATAGTGGATGCCATTCGTTCACTAGTAACCCCAACCCCAGAAGGCGACTGGTTCTCTTCAGGGGTACTTGTTCTTGGGCTACATGAATACTGCTTCTCATGCAACATGGTATGGACATTTGCTTGAATTTCGTTCTAAAACGGTCTCTGTTAAAAATTGTCAGGTTTACACGAACGGAAATCCTTACGGCATAGCAGAGGACATCATATTCAGCATGCCATGTAGATCAAAGGTAATAATATTATGTCAAACCTGAATTATTTTGCCTTCATTACAATAGTAGTAGGCACCTTGGGAGTGTGCTGTCGTTGCAACTAATAAGTGATGAGTGGCATTGTCATTCAGGGCGATGGCGATTACGAACTAGTTACAGATGCCGTGATCGACGGTTTTCTCTTGGATCGGATAAAAAAGGTTGTTGGATTTTATTTGTTAGATGAAGAGAAAAAAAAAGATTGTGCACTTCAAACATAGATCGAACTCAAATTGGCTGCGCTTTTTGCTTGCAGAGTGAAGCCGAATTGCTTGCTGAAAAGAGATGTATTGGACATCTTATAGGAGAGGTAATAATTAAGTGCACTCCAACTAAAGTACTCAGCTTTAGCAGAGACAAAATATGTAAAGCCCTAACACCTTCTTTTGCAATCTTTGATTTGCTTGTGTGGTGCTGCATGCATGCAGGGTGAAGAACAACTGTGTGAAGTTACATACGATACGATGCTTCCAGGAGAGAACTAGTGATACAATGCAAGTAGAAGGAAATATCACATTACATGACACGAATTGGTGCAGATTAAGGAAAGGAAAATCAATTATAGACAAAGGCAAATGCTGCTACTCCTATTTTTACAGGAGTATTGTTACTTATCGTATTTAACAAGATACATATGGTGCCATGTAAAAGAAGAATTGAGAACGGTGGTAGCTGGGTGATTGGAAACCAGGAGAAAATTCTACTATGCAACACCGTTGTAAAGTTACTTCGATAGCATCACCTCTGATGATTGACACGTGTCGTATATTTATCCCACGCAACCATACCCTGGAACGCATTATCATAACATGTTACAAGAACAGAGGATGTCATAATCTATCAATAATATATCCGGCAGTCCTGCAACCTCGGCAAAAACAGAGGATGTCATACTAATGTCTTTGTTTATAGTAAACTCTCTTCAATCTATTCATTATGTGATGTGATGTCATTTGAGCAAGCAAGTAAAATGATGCTTGTTGTTCTAATCAACTCCTATTTATTTTTACAAAATCCACCACGCACACCATGATTTCCAATCAGATTTGTAATGCCGACCGTCGTCCCCTCCATCCATCACGTGATTCATGTCAACCCTACACCAGACCAGAGCACTCGATCATCACAATTTCTTTTGCTTTGCGCTCACATTACGTTACGCATGCATGGCTGCTCATCATCACATCATACGTTCAAGGAGTGCAATCTAATCCACTCTGATCGTAAATTGACGATGGTAATGGCACACCATATGCAAATGCAACCCAGTGCGCAGCACTCTCCTCCTTACCTTTTGCTCACCATGCCCTGGCCGTAACGATCGATCCAGCAAAACACAAGCTCGATCTACTCAGCAAAACGGAGGAGAAAGGAAGATGAGGCTTGGGCGGCGGCGTAGTACAGCCAGGGCTGCCGCTAAGCCATTGCTGTTATGGGCAGCGTCGGCCATCTTCTCTGCCTTTGTCGCCGTCCTTCTCGCCTCCAGATCATTCTACCTCCAGCAGCAGCAGCAGCAGCGGCCTGACACCTCCGTGTCCGGTGCGGCGGAGGATGGCCGGCACCACCACCACCACCGGCGCCGGGTGTGCGACGACCACGCCAGATGGGTGGCCAAGATGGCGTCCCTCCACAACGCCTCCCTGGTCCTCACCGTCGACCGCAAGGGCTGCGCCAACTTCACCACCCTCCAGAAGGCCATCGACGCCGTCCCCGACCACGCCGCGGCGCGCACGCTCGTCGCCGTCGATGCGGGCGTCTACGCCGAGAAGGTGGTGGTGCCGGCCAGCAAGACGGGCGTCAAGCTCCAGGGCCGCGGCGGCAACCTCGACACCGCCGTGGCGTGGAACGACACCGCCAACTCCACCGGCGCCGGCGGAGGCACCTTCTCCAGCGCCACCTTCGCCGTCCACGCCGACGGCTTCGTGGCGTACAACCTCTCCGTCCAGAACACCGCCCGCCCCGCCGACCCCGGCGACGCCGGCGGCCAGGCGGTGGCGCTGCGCGTCGCGGCGGACCAGGCGGCGTTCCACTGGTGCGGCTTCTACGGGGCCCAGGACACGCTGCTGGACGAGCGCGGCCGCCATCTCTTCCGGGAGTGCTTCGTCGAGGGCTCCATCGACTTCATCTTCGGCAACGCCCGGTCTCTCTACCTCGGCTGCACCATCAGCTCCGTCGCCAACGACGCCGGCGACGGCGGCGGCGTGACAGGGAGCATCACGGCGCAGGGCCGCGCGTCGCCGGACGAGAGGACGGGGTTCGCGTTCGTGCGGTGCAGCGTGGTGGGCACGGGGCGGGTGTGGCTGGGCAGGGCGTGGGGCGCCTACGCCACCGTCGTCTTCGCCAGGACGTACCTCGCCGGCGTCGTCGCGCCCGGCGGGTGGGACGACTGGAACGACCCCAACAGGCGGGACTCGGTGTTCTTCGCCGAGTACGACTGCACGGGCCCCGGCGCCAGCGGCGGCGGCGGCGGCGCCCAGAGGGTGGCCTACGCGAAGCAGCTGGACCTGAGGCAGGCCGCGCCGTTCATGGACGTCTCCTACATCGACGGCAGCCAGTGGGCGGTGCCCCCTCTGCTTCCGACGATGCAGGGCGACGACGACGACGTCATATCTTCTGAATAGACTAGCCAACACCATGGCCGGCACGCACAGCATGTAAATGTTTTGTAATCTACTGCCCAAATTCAGTCTGCAGCTGTACAAATGTACAATACAGAATTACAGAGTCAGCCATGAGCAAGGTGAAAAGGCCATTGCTCGGTCGCGTCTCTCAAGGCCAGGGACGATCCACCGCCGGCAACCTCACCGCCCGCCGCCGCATCGGAATTATTGCCGAACACGAACTCGCCCCCGCTCTTGGCCACTTCATCATCCTCATGTTCCGCGTCGTTCATCCTCGTGCCGCCGCCGCCGCTGCCACGGTCACCACCTTCTTCCGCGACGGGGACGCGCCCGCCGTCAACAAGCACCGGATGCTGCATCGCCCAGGACGGCGGCGACGAGGAGGTCGATCCCGGCGACACGAGGACGGGGCTCCCCGGCTGCAGCTGGTACGCGTGGAGGAGGAGGAGGCCCTCCGCGCCGCCGCAGGAGCGGCGCTCCGCCGCGGCGGCGGAGGGCCAGAGGAAGCGGGCGAAGGGGACCTCCGGCGAGGACGGCGTGGTGGCGAGCAGGTGCGGGCTGCACGAGGATGAGGGCTCCGCCGGCGGCGTGAGCGGCGCGGTGGAGGGCTCGGTGAGCCCCGCGGAGAAGGCCGGCGGCGACACCAGCTGCTGCGGCTCGCGGGCGTACGGGCCGACGGCGAAGATGGAGGCCGTGGGCGAGCTGTACGTGCTGATGGTGTTGGCGTTCAGGAGCAGCACGGGCGACGGGGACTCGGAGGTGAGCGCGGACGACGCCGGCGACGGCGGAGGCACCACGAAGGCGGCCACCGCAGGCTGCCGCGCGTGGCCGGTGTAGTGGAAGAAGCTGGTGGAATTTCCCGCCGCCTGCTCGGCGGTGGCTGCGGCCGGCTCCGGCGACGCGGCGGCGGCGATGCGCTGGGGGTGGCCGTGGGGACGGAAGCACGCGAGCCTCGCCTTGAGGCGCGACCACCATCTTGTCTTCTCCTGCATGCCATCGTTCCAAGGTGCAGAGCAAACAGATGAACTCCATCAGAACACTCTGTTTCAGTACCCTATGGTGGATGAGCTTAGATACAAAACTACTGTACTTTTAAATCAGATTAATTACATTATTGCGACTTTGTCCACATGTGGTGTTGTATATATTTGTGAAACTCAATTGATCAGAAGCAAGTAGCTGGAAGGAAGGAACCATAATAAAAAAAAAGGTAAGACGAACAGAAGAACAGGCGTGCATAGTAAATTAGAGCTAGTAACGTAGCGTACCGTGGCGCAGCTGGTGTGGTTGTCGTCGTCAAGCCGCTGGCGGAGATGCAGACGGCCTGTGTTGTTCGTGCTTGCGGCGGCGGCGGTGAGGACGATGGCGGCGGCGTTCACCGTGTCATCATCCTGCCGGGGCGGCCGCTGCATCTTTTCCTAATCTTATCCTCTCCTAGCTGCTCGATCAATCGATGGATTAATCAGCTCGTTAGCTTAATTCTGTCTTGGTAGATACGGAACCATGGATGGAAAACAAAAGCTCGCTGGGCTGCAGATAGGGAAGCTTGGACTACTGCACTAGCACTGGATAGATGCAGGAGTTGGAAGAAGACATAAGAACGATGAGTGCTCTTCCCTCGAATTCGGTCCAATCCAATCCAATCGAACCCCCAATCTTTGACTCCGATTAGCAGTCAAGGGCGCACTAACCGATCGTCCAATTAGCAGCGAGAAGGGGAGGGGCGAGTAACTACGTGTTTCTTTCATTTGTCTTCGTCAATCCAAAGTCCACGTACGGGCACGGCTCGTGCGGCACGGGCGCGCGCCACGCGACGCTGCGCCGGCCGGCGTGTCACGAGTCATGACACCTCCGCACGCGCACGGGCGAACGTTAGACTTGGACAAGTGGGGTCACGGTCTCACGGATGGATGGATGTCCAGATGCACGCAATCCACATCTGGTCAATAATCTGTGCTCGGCTCGCACGATCCATCACGGCACGGTGGGCGTCCATGTCGCAGCTCTAGGATAGCTAGGCGTGACGCCGTGACCTCACTCCTCGTGCGTCGTCCGGCACTCCGGACACGGCCAGGCAGGGGCTGATCAAGTGTTACCCCCACAAGATCAGTAGTTGGAACCTTTAATATATTTGTAAAATCTTTAGAGCATTTGCATTGTTTTTTCCAAGTGAACCCGGCTGCAGCTGAATTTTCTAAGAGTAAACTAGGTATTAGAATTTTTAATTACTTTTAAACTATCTTTAAAATCTCTTAGAGAGAAAAAATGACCGAAATTATGAGATGATGGAGGTGTCATGTTTGGTTTCGGTGGTGAGAGAGGTAAAACAAACAAATACGATAGTTGAGGGGGGTAATATGAACTTTTTCCTACTTCAAAATCATATCAGCATACTGATATAATGTACTAGATGAAAGCGTAAGCCCACGAAACAAGTCATTAGAAATCAGAAAGGACATACCTCGGCGTTAGCAGGCCCGGCCCAGACGGAATGGATCTTGCGTATCTGATTGGCCGACTTCGGCCCGATCCCAACCGGGCTCATTCTTCTCCCTCGTCTACAATTTTTTTTTTCTGATCCACAATTTCGAGAGTGGTTGTCAAAGGACAGGAGTAGAAATATGATTCTCAATAAAAAGAAGTATATATTATAAAAAAAAGACATGAGTAGAAATAGTGAGCTGTCAAGGTCAAATTCCCTTTCATCCTTCGTATCGTCGTGTGAAACTGAAAAGGAAATGGGCATGGGACGGCATCTTCTCGTCTTTCTGATATCACTGCAAGCGAAGATACGAGTATACGGCATGGTTGATGGAGATGTACCATCCAATCCAATTCATGGAGGCTTAAGCAAGGAAGGATATGCCGAGAAGAGAGGTCGGTCTCGCTGCTTTCCATCCAATGGATAGCGAAGGATCTGAGGGGCGAGACCCACCCCCCACCTAAAAAAAGGACCGGTCGGTGTCAATCCCACAACCCACTGGGTCGGTCGTCGACTCGTCGTCCCCGTCACCGGCAGGCATTAGAAATGGGTGGAGGGCAGATCAGTCAACGCCGGCCGGCGGCCGATAGAGGGATCACCGGTGCTGCTAATCAACCCAGATACTCCATGCTTTACTCGTGAAATGCAGATGTTTTGAGCATAATTAAAAAAATACAGCAATGCATAAGTTAAGGATTATTCTCAAGTCTTTTTTTTTGCGAGTAATTATTCTCAAGTCTTCACAGACTGATTCCAGCAAAGCACGATCTTAATTTTTGGCATTGCTCAACTCCTCATAGAAAAAACCAACACCACCGCCATTAAACAGACTGGAGGAGCGAAATTGCAGAGGAGGATTTCATTTCGATTTCATACATAAATAGGGAACCAAGACGGACGGATGATAAGCATAGCCGCCGGAGAAATGGTCGGATCCGAACCGATCCGATCAGTAGTAGTCGTCGTCGCCGCCGTAGTCGTCGTAGCCGCCGCCGCCGGAGGAAGAAAAAGCACATTGAATGGGGAAAAACTTGCCACAATAGGCTAAGAACCCAATAGTCGGTCATTCATGCATCTTTAACTTTGGAATAATGTGGAACCAACAATCGCAACAAAAACAAATATGTTCTGCGAGCAAACATTTATTTTGCATGAAGTATATTGGGCTAGGTAGGAGTAATATTCGGTATGTCTTGTAAAAGATAGTATTGTGCAAAACTCATGAACCTCAAAAACTTTTTTATTGTATTTGCATCCCTAGAAACACTTATGGTTGTTTTGTTTTGCCCTCTCATAAATTTCTAGTAATGGAATTCCTAGAAACTTTTTTGAACTTCATTTTTTTATTTGCATTCCTAGAAACACTTATGGTTGCCTTGTTTTGCCCTCTCAAAAATGCTTAGTAATGGATAATGGGAGGAGGAGCTTCTCGTCCCAGGTGGGGCTCTCGCCGCCGTCGAGGTCGACGCGGGTGGAGCACTTGGCGCCGGAGTCGACCCAGGCGACGACGTAGGGCTTGAGGTCGCCGTTGCGCCAGTTGACGTTCTTGAGGTCGCGCGCCGAGCCCACCGTCACCTCCACCTCGTAGCGGGACCCCATCGATCTCCGGCCGGCCGGTGATGCGCTGCGCTGCGCGGCGCGCCTTTGGTGACTTGAGAGGATTGGCTGGGCGCGGCGGAAGGGAAGGGATAGCTTTGCTTTGGTCACCGGATGAAGGAACACGGGGAGGACGGCGACCGGTATAAATAGGGACGCCACCGCGCAGGGGGACGCGGGGAGACGGACACGGGAGGAGACGGCTAACCGCCGTCACGCAGTGGGGAACGGGCTGCGGCGTCCCCCTCTGGCCCTGGCATGACTGGGGGAGTGCGGTGCGGACGGGACGCGACGGCGCACGCCACGCGGGGCCCGCGGGGGAGTGGAAGCGAGGCTGCAAGAGCGCTCGTCCCCCGTCCACGCGGCTGGTGTGCGCGGCCACTTGGCGGGGGAAGCTGCGTGCCTCCCTCCCACGTTGACCCGGGTCCTCGACTGCCTGCAACGCTGCGAGGTGCAGCAATAGTTTAACAAATCAGTGTGGGCCCTCGCCTGACCCCACCAGTTGGGTGCCCGACGGCGACCCACCCAAGCACCCCCGCGCCAGCAGGCCAGGCCACTTGTTGTTCCGGCCACTTCCACGTTGACGGCGCGGAACGGGAGCGGAACGGCAGTCCCAACGACGGACGCGGTCGTTGGTCGTCGTCTTCCTTCACCGCTCTTGTGTCGTCTTCTTCGGATTGCTTCAAGCCTTCTTCTCTTGGTCCGCGGAGACGTTTCATTGCCTTGGGCTTGGGATTCTTCCAATGCTTAGCTACGAAGGAATGTGGACGTTACCCTAGCTAGGTGCCTGCAGGCTCCGTCCACCCAGGCAGTAACATTTTCCTTTCCTTGCGCGATCTAATATTGACCATTATTTATTAATTTATTAGGACTATTACTCCGTATGTGTCATGTCAGATGAACTGCATTAATGACGTTTTAGCTGGCTCTGTTGACCATACCAGCCACGATATACTCCCTCCGGTTTGGTAAAAGAAGTCGTTTAGGACAGCGACACGGTCACCAAAGCACAACTTTGACTTCTCTTTTGTATAAAAATATTTCTTAAAAAGTTATATATGTATACTTTTATGAAAGTACTTTTCAAGACCAATCT
>OAMR01000945.1:41768-69987 GCA_900205405.1 Echinochloa crus-galli
AGAAGTCGTTTAGGACAGCGACACGGTCACCAAAGCACAACTTTGACTTCTCTTTTGTATAAAAATATTTCTTAAAAAGTTATATATATATACTTTTATGAAAGTACTTTTCAAGACCAATCTATTTATATAATTTTCACATTTTTAAACTCAACGACTTAAATATTATTCATGATTTATATTCTCAATGTTTGACTCAAACCTTGTCCAAAACGACTTCTTTTACTAAACCGGAGGGAGTATACAAACATCTTGCTGCCGAAATTTGGATCGTCTCAATTTGAATTTCTGCACTTGATCTGTCACCTTGCCAAATAACAACATCATCATATATTATATTGCACCCTGCCATGACTTTTAGATTATGGTATAATAATAATATAAAAAATTGAACTAGTCACGCAACCAGATATGAAGCGGATAAAAACAAAGGAAAACCAACTCCGTCGAATTCGAATAACAATGAAACAAATTTTTGGATGCCACAATGCCATGCACGGAAAAAATGTCGCTTGAAACGTGCAAAGCTTGCACGCTTGGACAGAGCCAGCACGAAAATCTAGCTATGGCGAACCTACTACTACTTATATTTGTATAAAAACCATAATATGACCAAAGTTTGTGTTGTGGTGCATTCTCAGTATGTGCTTCTTGTACAGGCTCTTCAATTTCATTGTCCTCTCCCCCTTCTGGAATAGCATCGGTCTGTTCTTGCCCAGCAAGAGGGCTAAAGAAACTCTTTATGCTTACAACTGAAAACATTGAATGAAATATATATCAAAATTTGTAAATATGGTATAGCAACATGTGCAAGTAGGGATCGTAGGGTTTAATTAATTTTTTCCTAAATGACCAATTGTTACCTTTCAATTTCTTCCTAATTGTGCTGCCATCTGAATTTAGACGTCGCTGACGGCTACCCGCAACGCCATCACTCCCATCAGGATCTTGAGCACGAGCTGGACGATTAGATTGTTGTGGCTCTGTTTCTGGGCTACCGAGACCGAGGGCGAGGCGGCGCTGGCCCTGCTCCACGTCCCGGGCGTCCGCCGCCATCATGCGCCGTGGAGGCGGAGCGGCTGCGGCCGCCGGTCGCTGGCCGGACTGCACGGCCGGACTGCACAGCGAGTCGGCACTGCGTGCGTCTGTCCGTCTCACTGTTTGAGCGTCTCGATCACTCGTCACTCGATGACTCGATCTCTCGGCGGCTAATGAGGAACAGGAACGAATACGATTCGACAGCGGCGAGTGCGACTACTGAGCCTCGGCGGACCATGGCGACGATTGGATTTGACGAAGGCAGCGACCGGCGACGGTTCGTATATGTGTGGGCTTTGTTTGTGTGGGCCGACTGTCTAAATGGTAAAGGCCCAAAGAGCAAAGGCCAAAGCCTGACCGACGAACCGTTATCTTCTAGTTCTTCTTCAACCTCCAGACACTGGCAGCCGAACTAACTGCTGCTGCTTGTCGTTGCCGATGGGGGTCGCGCCATGCCGCCATGGGGGTAGGGGTAGGGAGCTTCAGCGGCGGCGAGGTCTGGCGGCCGCCATGGCTCACCAGATTGGTGGCTCCGCCACTGCGCTTGGACCTCCTACCTTGCGGGCTTGGCCAAAAGTAACTGAAGCTGCTAAAATAAGTCCTTCATTTGGTTCAAGCCCCATCAAACTTCTTAGACACCGTGGATGCTTTTGGGCCCAACATAGCCTAAGGCTGACTCCAACAATGCGGTGCAAAATGGGAGAGGCAAAGGGTGTTTTGCATCGCGTACAGTAACTCTCTCCGAGAGGCAAAATATCCTATCTCCAATAGACGTGACACAAACATCAGAGGCAAATGTGGCGCGCACATCTCTTTCCCCTTGCGCTACAGGAGAGATTGGAGGTCCCGGCGGCGATTTGGATGGTGGAGCCGTCCGACGCGAAGGCGGAGAAGTTGGGGGTGGGGTCAGCGAGGAGGCACGCTGCGGCAGTGGGGGCCTCCCCTGCTCCGGCGGCCTGGGGGCCCCATCGACACCGCCCGCCGTGGAGAAGCGCGGAGGAGCTCCACGGCGGATCAGAGGAGCCGCGCGGACGGAAGGCGGCGGAGAAGGCGCTTGTTGACGCAACGGCGGCGAATCCCGGCGCTTGTTGGCACTTCTTACGATCCAATATCAGAATTGAGAATCCTGGTACTAGGGTAAGGAGTGTTTCAGTGGTTTTCCTTATGGCTTAGTAAAATATATAAATATTCTGCAAGCGCACAGAATCACCACTGTAGCACTTCACCTGGTAGTCAGTGGCGTAGTTAGAGGGTGGACCAAGTATGCCTTGGCATACCTTGGATTTTTGCCCCGGTCCATTAAAGAAAAATAGCTTAGTCGGCAGCGCCAAGTCCAATTAAACCAACGTGAAGGCTAGGTTTGTTTCTTGTTTGCATCGCACACCTTTGTGCCCAATTGCGTTGCTCCCCACCCATCGCACGCACAGGACACACGAATTCCTGAGGAGAGAGCACAACACTATGGTAAAATGTTGATGGCTGCGCTACTTCCAAGCTCGTGCATACCTTCCGGTAAAATGCTAGCTACGCCACTGCTGGTAGTATCCCGAGGTATTGTAATTTATATTTTCGCGGGGAAGCTTTGGCAAGAATACTAGTGAACAGATATTCGAGACTATAAAAGAAGGGTACACAACTAAATAAGACAGGGGATAACGGTATTGGTTTGGAGTGGATATACCGGACACACAGCTCAAGGGATACTCTGATAAGGGGGAGAAGTGATAGATAGCTGGGAGGACAACAAGAAGAGATAGAGGACTCCTATATACTTTATCTACCTATGTCACTCTAGCTTAGAGATACAGCGGCTACAGAGCCAGCACTAGGAGATCTGGGATAACTCTATTGTCTTAGCTTCGGAACCAGGGAACCCGTGACACAGAAAGGGATGAGAAGGGGTGCCACCAATTCCTAACTGGGGAATCCTATGGACCGGAACTAACGTGATGGACTACGAAGACCGAAAGGGCTGTCACCACTTTACGGCTACCACCTCCGTTGCGACGGGAATAAACTAAGATCACTGGCTAGTCTAGGAACCACTCCTACACTAGTCAACAACTACTTACTCTGCTAGCAAGAGCAAGCAACCTTGTCAATACTCTTGGTGAAAATTCACCTCCAGTATCAAGCAAGATCGAAGAACCAGCCAAGACAAAGACTTAAATAAGACTACAAGCACTAGAACTATAACTGACTATAGTCTAAACAAGATATAGTTGCAACTAGAATAAAGTAGAAGTAAGATATAAATAACAAAGGCAAGAAGATAAAGATAACTATATTGATAACTCAAAGTCATACAAAAGGAAAAGTAAAAGATACAAGAGCTATTACCAGAGCTTCTGAAGATGACTCCGGAACCTCCGAGGCAAAGCTCGACTCAACTCTAACTCCCAACTAAACTATCCTAACTCTACTAGAATAAGTGGAATGAAAGAGCTCCTTGGATTGGTGTGTGTGAAATGAGGGCTGGGGCTGTCCAATTTATAGCAGTTGATGGTGGTTGTAGGCAGGGTAACCGCCAAGGCAGCCAGGGAGGCGGTGCCGGGGCTTCGACCGAATTCGCCGGTTCGGCCGAACTGGCCAGTTCGGCCGAACCGTAGGATCTGCCACCTCTAGCTCCCACGGCCAGGATTCAGCCCCTGAGGTCGGTTGATCACTGGGGGCGGTTCGGCCAAACCGACCTGTTCGGCCGAATGGGCCTGGAGGCCTAGGCCTGCCCCCGTGCACCGCCTCTGCCTCCTGGGCTCTGTATTTGTTCTGATCCAGGTGATTTTTGAGTTGTGTGGGCCCAGGATGATGTGGCATTGCTTCGTGATGAGTTGGCGGTCGTCCATGTGTCGTGTCTTGTCGTTTAGTTGACGTGGACGGCTTCCGGTGGCTTGTACGGCTAAGGGGGGAGGGGGGTAACCGGCCGAACAGAGTCGTTTGGCCGATTTGGTCATTTTCAGCCCCAATAGCACGTATTTGTCGTAGTTGTACCTGCACAAGTGACACTCACCAAAACCCGTGGAACTTTATTAGAAATAAAACCTAAATACATGGAATGTTGCATAAAACCTCATTTATTCCCGAGTATTGGTGGTCGGATTTGGGTTGTAACGACCGCAAACAAGCTCCCCCAAGCTTAGCCCTTTGCTCGTCCTCGAGCAAAGATAAAAACTTAGGCTCGGTGGATCAGGAGTTGCTACAATATCATTTCTTTTGCAGGTAACTTTATAAACAACTAGTACTTAAATTTTACTTGAATCATAGGCAAGGTTTTAATTCGCCATTTTACCTCTGGGGCTTATAGCAATCTCCTTATCTTGGGCAGTTGAAAGGATGAACAGTTTAAATTCAGTTTTATTCCACTCTACTCTTTTTGGGATCCCATCTCGGAGTTATTTCACAAGCTTTGAAAACTTCAAATTGTTCCTCAATTGGCACACTCAATCACTCAAGTGTATTTGAATCCTCACCATAGGCTTGTGACTTCTTTTTCATCCTAATATCTAATATGGCTTTTTGTGTGGCTCAGGGACAAAGGATTAAGTCATGCATGCATCTTATATTTTGCTAAGTCAAAAACCGGATCTTCGAGGAATCTAATCATATCTTAAGATCGAGAAGTGCAAGTGTGTGGGATATATGGAGTGGAATATGATGGAATGGAATTTGGTGAATGGAATATGGTGGAATGGAATATGGTGGAACTCCTTAGGATGAACCTTCCTCTCCTTGATTTATTTTCGAGAACATGGGCTATCTTTTATTCTCATATTTTTGCCATGCCACTTGGCATGCTTTTCTTTTTCTCTTTATTTTTGCCATGCTTCTTTGGCATGCTTTTCTTTTTGCATAGCCCATGTATCTGTCAAGAATATTTGGAGAGGGAAATCATAGAACATGGAGCATTTATTTTTGTGGATGGATGATGGAAAATGTTTGCTAACTCCCAGTGTAGGAATTCATTCCTGAGGTTGATGTCGTTGAAATTTGACAAAGCTCACTAAGATAACAAGCAGCATATGAGTAGAAATTTTCAACTAAGCTTATCATATGGCTTTGTAGGTATTTTGACCAATGAGGAACTTGTTTCATTTTTAAAGCATAAACTTTTGACCAATGAGGAACTTGTTTCATTTTGAAAGCATAAATCTCTGAGATTTTCACCGTACTAAGAGCAGAAATAGAACTTAACCAAATTCTCACTATATCAATCCCCACAACAACTTAGACTTGGAATAAAGCACGCGCTCCCACAAGGTTTTCAGGTTCATTATTACTCATGCCAATTAATTCAAGCATTATCAAGCAACTAGTTGCAACAAAGTACTTTAAAATTAATGACAGAGCAACTATTCATCATTTCCAAAGTGAGAGGCATATGTTCATTCCATGCATAGTTGGGAGTTACTTTATTCAAGGGAAATATTTTTTGGTGTTTTCATTTTTTTTAATAGCAAATAAGAACATGAAGGGAAAGGAAAATGCAATTGAATGATCAAAGTGCTGGGTAATTCGGGACGTACCTGATGGGGGTCCTCCCCCAAGCTTGGATTCTTCACTAATAGGGATTAAACCTTGAAAGGTACTGGCTTAGCTGGTCCGCTTGCTCGTGGGCGTCGTGCTGGATGGACGCTATCATCCCGCTATTCTCTTGGTGGTACTGAGAATGGCGGGCTAGCGTGTCTTGGATCTCTCGGGTACGGTCGTCGATGAGCTCGACTTGGTCGGAGATGTAGGACAGCTCCCGGCCGTAGTCGAAGCGCGCGGACTGCGAGTATCCAGGGTAGTATGGCTGGGAGGCACTGTCGTACCCCCTGCATACCGGCTCCCAGACCACTCAGAGTCCGTGTCCTGGCCGTAGTCCCAGTGTCCTGAAGCGAAGTAGTTCGGTTCCTGGTGTTGCCCAGAGCCTCCTGCTCCAGACATCCCAGCATCGGTGTACATGTCGTAGGTGGCCTCGAAAGCGGAAGTATGTCGGTGCGGCATTTGTGGTTTATCTTCTGGCTCCTGTGATGTGGCAAGCCCAGCGTCACGCCTGGCTCGTCCCCTCGTGACTGGTCCGTCACCTGCAACGCTGTGCCGAGCGGGCTCCCTCCAAGGTGTAGAGTTGTCCGACACGGTCCTCAACTGAAGAGTTAGTTTAGGGGTGGTATACAACCTTAGTGCTGCACAAGGCAAAGGCACTTCAGTTGTATAGCCACGGTAAATCATAACCAACGTTGTGCCAGGCGTCTGCCGTATCATGTGGGCTTGCACGAAGTGCTCAGCATCCACGACAAAACGCGCTGTCTCAATGTACGTGAGCTGGGAGCCCTGGAGAATGCCCAGATGGTTAGTGAGGCAAGTGACTAAAGAAGTCATCGCCATGCTACCCACACGAGAAATGTGAGACAACCAGTGTCTAACCATATCCTTCACAGGCGAATAAGGAATTTGCTTGACCATAGCAAAAAGAACCCGCAACTCATTTGTGTTAACAGGGCGCACATCTGCCCAGGGGAACACCATCAAGACACCCATCGATGCATGAAACGCAAAGTGGGGTTATGAATATTGTTTGTGCGAGGTGCATGACAGTTGGTGTTTCCCGAAATCTTTTTCCAAAATGCAACCCGATCAAATCTTTTCAGCGCTTTGTTCGGGTCTAAAGAACAACGACTTGAAAACCCGAGACCCGAACTGAAATCCCTCCAAGAGCAAAAGAACTCTTGGTTGAAAAATCGAAAGCGAATCCCCCCATTTTCCAGAACCATGTGGGCTTGCACGAAGTGCTCAGCATCCACGACAGAATGTGCTGTCTTAATGTACGTGAGCCGGGAGCCCTGGAGAACGCCCAGATGGTTAGCGAGGCAAGTGACTAAAGAAGTCATCGCCATGCTACCCACACGAGAAATGTGAGACAACCAGTGGCTAACCATATCCTTCACAGGCGAATAAGGAATTTGCTTGACCATAGCAAAAAGAACCCGCAACTCATTTGTGTTAACAGGGCGCACATCTGCCCAGGGGAACACCGTCAAGACACCCATCAATGCATGAAACGCAAAGTGGGGTTATGAATACTGTTTGTGCGAGGTGCATTACAGTTAGTGTTTCCTGAAATCTTTTTCCAAAATGCAACCAGATCAAATCTTTTCAGCGCTTTGTTCAGGTCTAAAGAACAACGACTTGAAAACCCGAGACCCAAACTGAAATCCCTGCAAGAGCAAAAGAACTCTTGGTTGAAAAATCGAAAGCGAATCCCCCCATTTTCCAGAACCAAAGTCAAAAGGAATTCGATGGTGAGTAAGTACGAACCTCGCTTATTGATGTGCCAGAAATTTTCCCAGCCAATGGCCTGGAAAATCTCCGGAAACTCCACGTCCATCCCCGTCTTTCTGAGCAGGTCCTGCTCAAAAACACGGGTGTGTTCGAACTCCTTTAACCGTAACTCGTTGAAGGTGTTCTGCTCCCGCTCCATCCTGGGTTGATGTCGTTCACGCTTAGGAGCTGCCTGGCCGGGGGCGTGGCGTGGCCCCATCCCGAGCCGGCTACTTCTTGTTCGTCAGTGTCCATCTGGCTCGAGCCTCGGGACAGGGCTGGGGAACTCCCAGCATCGTCCGTGCGGCGGCTAAGACGGGTGGAACGACATAGTACGGAGAGGAACTTCGACATGATTCCCGCAAAAGGTTAGTGCAACAACAACTACCTGAAGGACTGAATATATGAGGTTAGCACAAGAAAATCAAGTCAGTCGTCCGAGATAGTTAGTCGTTCTTGTGGGGATGAAAACCACCACAAAAGGTTAGTCGTTCTTGTGGGTGTCGGTGACCACCACAAACACGTCCAAAATTTCAGCACAAAGATCACAACAAAGGCAAAATATTTTTGGGATTTTCTTAGTGATGCAAAGGAACTGAATTTGAACAAAAACTTGGAAAGAACTTGAGCAAGAGCCTGAGCACAAGAATGAGAGAGAGAGAGAGAGAGCTTCCAAGCAGAAATTTTCAGAATGGGAGTGAGTGAATGGTGTGTGAGGAGCTCAAAGCTTGCACCAGCATTTATAGGCCGAGGGGAGTGGCCTGGCCAATTCGCCTGAAGGCCCTGGTTCGCCCGAACCAGGCTTGGTGGCCAGGGCACTCCTATGTGAGTGCAGCACTCACATGCCTTTGTTTCCAATCCAAATTTGTGTGGCCATCAATTCCCAAGGACATTTTTAGTGGATTTTAGTGGTAGGTGAGATGGAAATGTGACATGACCAAAATGGAAATTAGTGGAGTCACCCCCATGCTGCCATGTTTTGTGATAATTGGTGAGTGTGCAGCCATGTTTGGTGCTGATTGGTAGTGATGGTAAATAATTGGAGATGTTCTAGAAGGGGTGAAAATGAAGAAAGTTACAAATTACACCCTATCTAATTAAATTTCAGCATGAGTCCAATTATTTTTAACCAAGCTTTCAAAATTTTCTACTCTCTCTCAAATTAATTACTCAAGTGGTTCATTTATTTTGGAAAGGGAAACATGCAAATGCAATTGGGAATTAAAAATTGGAAGGGAAATATGAGATACATACCGGTTTTCCTCGCGGCGAGAGCTCAGCTTTAAAGTCTGCGAGCGGGACTTCTCCTGTCTTTAATGGCTTTTGTCATCGTCCGGTCCTGGAGAGGACAACTCAGACGATGCAACCTTCTTCCGCCATACCTTCCTGTTCTTCTTCTTCGGTGTTAGTGGTGGTAGGATCGGCGTCTCTAAAGATTGTGGTTTGGATGCAACCACATTGACCTGCTCCAGGTTACTGAAATTTTGAATTGGATATGTGCATACCTGAGAGCATTTTTCCATCCTGGGCTTGAATACGAACTTCTCATCCTTGCCGTTGATGTTCAAGCTGATTTCTCCGGCTCCTACATCGATGTTTGCATTGGCAGTGCTCAAGAATGGCTTCCCGAGGATGAGAGATGTCTTCGTGTCGACCTCCATATCGAGCACCACGAAGTCCACAGGTACGAAGAATTCCCGAATTTTCACCAGAATATCTTCGGCTATTCCCGCGGGGTAGCGAATCGATTGATCCGCTAGCTGCAAATACATGGTCGTAGGGGACAAGGAAGAGCAGTTTAGTTTATCGAACACTACCTTGGGCATGACGCTGACGCTTGCTCCCAGATCGCACAGGGCATGGTTGAAGTGCTGCTCCCCGATCGAACACGCGATGGTAGGGCATCCTGGGTCCTTCTTCTTTTCTGGAAGATTGTTCAAGATGGCTGCGCTGCATGCTTCAGTTAGTTTAATTACCTTGGTGGTTGGCAGCACCCTTTTGTTGTTGAGGATGTCCTTCAGATACTTGGCATATGTGGGAACATGCATAGCTTCAAGTAATGGGATATTGACATATAATTTTTGAATTACCTCAACGAATTTGCTGAATTGTTCATCCACCGTTGGCTTATGACATCTTTGGGGGGAATGGCAGCATGTTCGGGTCGTAAAACTCGTGAGGGGCCGCCTTTGCTTCCTTCTGCGGATTTGTCTTCTGTGGTTCTGCTGCGGCCTCCTCTTCTTTGCTATCACTATCTGTAGTGGCTGCCTTTTTACCTGCACTGTCAGGATATGGCGGTCCCGAGTGGTCTTACCCCCTCTCGTGGTGACCGCTTTAACCTTTTCACGGGGGCAATTGTCTGGTTGCCCAGAAATTTTCCCAGCTATAGGTGAAGGTAGAGAAGCAGCTAACTGAGCAACTTAAGTTTCTATCATTTTATTAAAGCTCAATTGATTTTTCATAGCAGAAGAAAATGATAACATCCTAGAGTCTATGTTTTCCAAAGTTTTATCATTGGCAGCAAGCTTTTTATTGATATTTTCAGTTATTTTCATCTGGCCAAACACAAGATCTCTAAGAGACGGCTGATTATTGAAATTGCTGGAATTGTATGTGTTACCTTATTGAGGCCTCTCAAACGGGAGGTTTGGGCGCGAATTCCAGCCTTGGTTGCCGTAGTTGTTCGGTCGGTACGCGTTGTTGTTGGAGTTGTTGACGTAGTGGGCATCGTCTCGCGTTTCGGGGCAATCATTCCCTGAATGGCCAGTGTTGCTACAGACTTCGCAGGTCATGCGAGCGTCCATGGCTTGCGTCGTTTCTTGAGCAGGGGCTTCCAATTTCTTCATCAGGAGGTCCATCTTGGTAGCGAGCATGTCCAGAGCTTCAACTTGATGAACTCCTCGGGTCTTCGGTTGAGTCCGGTCATCGGACCAACCTTGGTTCTCGACCATCTTCTCTATGAGGGCCTTTGCACGACTCTTCTCAAGAGAGAAGAACGAGCCTCCAGCAGCAGCATCCAGGTACTCACGGGCAGAGCTTCTCAGCCCGTGATAGAAGGTTTGAATTATGAACCAACTCCGCATACCATGGTGAGGACAAGCAGAAATATAGTCCTGGAGGCGATCCCATGCCTGCGGGACTGTTTCATCTTTTAACTGCTGGAAACTAGCTATTTTGTTCCGGAGGGCGTTGGTTTTCCCAACCGGAAAGAGTTTTAGCAAGAAAGCGCTAGTGCATTTATCCCAAGTGTCTATAGCTTCGCGGTTAGCATAAAACTATTGTTTTGCCTTGCCTAGTAATGAGAATGGGAACAAACGAAGGCGAATGGCATCGATACTTACTCCGCGTATGGTGAAGGTGTTGCAAATCTCTAGGAAATGCTGGAGATGAGCATTGGCATCTTCGTGTGGCTTGCCGCAAAACGGGCTAGCCTGCACCATGTTGATGAGGGCTCGCTTCAGCTCAAAGTTGCCATCTCCGACTAGCGGAGCTGGTCCGGTACGCACGTTCTCGCTTGATGGAGCGAAAAACTCGCGGATCGTCTTGCCGGCCATCCTCGATGAAGCTGGAGTCATGACGGGAAGGACTGGGTTCGTCGGAGTGAGTTGCTTTTGAGGAGGTACAACACGAGGTCGCACTTTCCTCACAAGAGACTCAGGATTTTCTTGGAAGTTTGATGGTAGCTGGAAGTCAGTCATGCACTGCTCTACTCCACAAAGACCAACGAACAGAGCAAGGATAAACCCGCTTGAGTAGCGGTACTCAACTAAGATAGCTCAAGAAAAAGTTCAAAAGTAATCTAGCCAAATACTTCCCCGGCAACGGCGCCAGAAATGCTTGTTGGCACTTCTTATGATCCAATATCAGAATTGAGAATCCTGGTATCGGGGTAATGAGTGTTTCAGTGGTTTTCCTTATGGCTTAGTATAATATATAAATATTCTGCAAGCGCATAGAATCACCGCTGTAGCACTTCACCTGGGAGTATCCCGAGGTGTCGTAATTTATATTTCCGCAGGGAAGCTTTGGCAAGAATACTAGTGAACAGATATTCGAGACTATCAGAGAAGGGTACACAACTAAACAAGACATGGGATAACGGTATTGGATTGGAGTGGATATATCGGACACACAGCTCAAGGGATACTCTGATAAGGGGGGAGAAGTGATAGATAGCTGGGAGGACAACGAGAAGAGATAGAGGACTCCTGGATACTTTATCTATCTATGTCACTCTAGCTTAGAGATATAACGACTACAGAGCCAGCACTAGGAGATCTGGGATAACTCTATTGTCTTAGCTTCAGGACCAGGGAACCGGTGAACACACAGAAAGGGATGAGAAGGGGTGCCACTATTTCCCAACTGGGGAATCCTACGGACCTGAACTAACGTGATGGGCTACGAAGACCGAAAGGGCTGTCACCACCTCCCGGCTACCACCTCCGTTGCGACGGGGGAAAACTAAGGCCACTGGCTAGCCGAGGAACCACTCCTACACTAGTCAACGACTACTTACTCCGCTAGCAAGAGCAAGCAACCTTGTCAATACTCTTGGTGACAATTCACCTCTAGTATCAAGCAAGATCAAAGAACCAACCAAGACAAAGACTTAAACAAGAACTAGAAGGACTAGAACTATAACTGACTATAGTCTAACAAGATATAGTTGCAACTAGAATAAAATAGAAGCAAGCTATAAATGACAAAGGCAAGGGATAATGATAACTATATTGATTACTCAAAGTCTCGCAAAAGGAAAAGTAAAAGATACAAGAGCGTCTTGCAAAAGGTAAAGTAAAAGATACAAGAGCTATTACCAGAGCTTCTGAAGACGACTCCGGAACCTCCGAGGCACAGCTCGACTCAATTCTAACTCCCAACTAAACAATCCTAATTGTACTAGAACAAGTGGAATGAAAGAGCTCCTTGGCTTGGTGTTTGTGAAATAGGGGCTGGGGTTGTCCAATTTATAGCGGTTGATGGCGGTTGTAGGCAGGGTAACCGCCAAGGCAGCCAGGGAGGCGGTGCCGGGCCTTCGGCCGAATTCTGTGGGATCTGCCGCCTTTGGCTCCCACGGCTAGGATTCAGCCCCTGAGGTCGGTTGTGCACAGGGGGCGGTTCGGCCGAACCGACCTGTTCGGCCGAACGGGGCTGGAGGCCCAGGCCTGCCCCCGTGCACTGCCTCTGCCTCCTGGGCTCTGTATTTGTTCTGATCCAGGTGGTCTTCGAGTTGTGTGGGCCCAGGATGATGTGGCATTGCTTCGTGATGAGTTGGCGGTCGTCCATGTGTCGTGTGTTGTCGTTTGGTTGACGTCGACGGCTCCCGGTGGCTTGTACGGCTAAGGGGGGTAACCGGCCGAACTGAGTCGTTCGGCCGATTTGGTCATTTTGTATAAGAGACAGGTGTGTATTTGTCGTAGTTGTACCTGCACAAGTGACATTCACCAAAACTCGTGGAACTTTATTCGAAATAAAACCTAAGTACATGGAATGTTGCATAAAACCTCATTTATTCCCAAGTATTGGTGGTCGGATTTGGGTTGTAACGACCGCCAACAGCGCCGTCGAGCGCGGACGATGCAGCACGGCCACGGGAGAAGCGAAAGGGCCACGACGCTCGCGGATTTGGCGCAGAGGATTTGGCGTCGTCGAGCACAGGAGAAGCAGAAGGGCCGATGACCGAGCTCCTCGCGCGACAGAGGCGGCGGCGGCGGGCCCACTTCCTCCTCCTGCGCGGCGACGGCGACGGCGCGGCCCGCTATGGTGATGGCGTGTGCCCGCTTCCTCCTGCACGGTGATGGCACGGGCCCACTTCCTCCTGGGCGGCAACGACGTCGGCACGGCCCCGCTTCCTCTGCCCCGCTTCCTCCTCCTGTGCGGCAACGGCGGTGGCGCGACCTGCTTCCTCCTGCGCGGCGACGGCGGCGGTACTGGCCCTCTTTCTCCTCCAACGCGTGGGCGGTGGCGGGCTCGCTTCCTCCTCCAGCTCCCCTCCCGCCGCCGGCGGAGCTCCCCGTCCTCCCTCTCCCTCCCCTGCAGGCTGCACAAATGCGTTCGAGGAGAGAGGAGAAGCATTTTTGCATCTCCTCTCTCCTCGAAGGCAATCTGCCTACCGCGTTTGCCTCCTCAGTTGGAGGAGTTGCCTAACGTGAGCAGTGGTCGCGGTGAGGCAAAAATGCTTTTGCCATCGCTTGTTGGAGTCAGCCTAATTCGGTGCATTCCTTTCCATCAAGAGTGTCAGATCAAATATTAAATATTGTTATGAGCAGAAAAAACATTACAAACAAAGAAAAAATATTTCAATAAAAATAAAATTTACTCCAAGGGCACAAAAAGTGATGATACCAAAAAATGGAATAAATTCACAATGAAAAAAGTTCTCATAAAAAAATTATCAATAAGAAAATTGAACTAAGAAAACAAATATTCCAAATAAGTAAAATATATGACCAATAGAACATTAAAATAAATATAGATTTTAGTGTTGACTGAATTTAAAATAAATAAAATGTTATATGCAAGAAAATAAATGTTCAAAGAAAAATATTCTTAGTAGTAAGGAAAACAAATAAAAATAGCGGTATAGATGAATCTCATAAATCATGAACCAAAAAATAATTTCGAACAAGATAAAATAATCTACACGTCGATTAAAAAGAAAAGAAAAAAGAAAAATCAGAAAAGTGGAAGGTAATGAATAGAAAAATAAAACAAATAGGGAAGAAAAGGCAAATCGAATGGGAAAAAACTTGCCACAATAGGCCAAGAACCCAATAGTCGGCCATCCCATGCATCTTTAGCTTTGAAACAACGTGGAACCAAGCAAAACAACATGTCGCAACAAAAACAAATATGTTCTACAAGCAAATATTTATTTTGCATGCAATATATTATCGAAGATAGGCTTCATATCCCGTATGTATTATGCAAGATAATATTGTGCAAAAATCATGAACTTCAATAACTTTTTTTATTTCATTTGCATTCCTAGAAACACTTATGCTTGTCTTGTTTTCCCCAATCCAAAATTCCTAGTAATGGATACATGATCGTCTAATTTAATAATGCCAAATATTTATTAGTGTGAATTTGGTTTTTAATTGGCTTTTGCTTTTGACGGTTCTTGGATTGGGCGATTAAACCTTGCTGTGCGTGCTGGCATATGCTTTCAATCTTAGCTAATAATCTAGGCTGGTCGATAAGTTGCATGTGCAGATCTATATATGGCGAGATCGACAATGATATGATGAATGGACCACCATAACCCATTGTATTTGGTGTATTTGACCGACTGTTACGGTCTTCTAGAGCAAGATCGGACGACGAGAGGGGCAAAGTTTGTTCGACAAGTATATACTATATTATTAGCTACTTGTTCTACCATGAAAGAAAAGGAGGAAATATATCTACTATATATATAGTACGTGCTCGTTTTTAGTGTAAGCATGCACTAAGCAGTGGTGGATCCTTGTAAATTCCATTGTCCAAATCAATTAGATTATTCATGTAGCTCAGTAGCTGCATGATATACGCTGCTGTGGTTGAGGTCGCATCCAAGCCCAATTATCCTTCTAAAGAACAACCACACATCAGCTTGCAGCCTGTATACTATTTTCAAATAGGGTTACAAGGAACTCTCTCTTGTGTGTTTGATACAAACAAGCACGGGTGATTGAAATTTCATAGATATTTAGTAACATATATATAAGTAGAACATTATATATGTATAAAAAACCTTTACATTGATCCTTTAAGTTCGTATATAGTGACAAATCCAAACAGCTAAGTATTAACCCAACCGCACTAGCTACTAGCTAAGGATCTATCCAATGCATAAATAAAAATATCCCATGTAATAATCGATCTTCACACGTACTCTTTAGAACTTTGCCACTATTGGAAAGCTAGCTTGCTACTGATGGAGAAAACTTACATGTGCTAGCTAGCGATTGCTATGCATATGTTCTTCATAATAGCAAACACAAACACACATTAAAAAAAGTAAGCACCAGCGCGAGTAGTGATATCGTGCATGCATGGCACTGTTCACATTTTTTTTTGACGAGTGTACCCGTGCTTCTCTAAAAAAACGAGATATTCTTAACTTAGAGAAACTAATACACAGCACCGATGTCTACAGATTGATATATAAATGCAGATATATAAAAAGCATGTTCCTATATGGACTTGGCATGTCCTGACAAATATATAATTATGCTTCTTAGCATATATACGAACACGAGCATATGAATTATAGTTACGTTCCTATGTATTTCCCTATATTCCTAATTTATATATGAATTATAGTTAAGATGAAAACATAAAGGCACATGATGACATTGCTGTGAAATCATTCATTTATTGAGTACAATTCAGTCAAGATTAGGCAGTTGCTAAATTGCATACAATAATTCAATCTAGCTACAAATTGAAGCGCTGAATATTTTGAATATACATATGGTCGTTCATTCAAATTAATTAGTAAGAGAGATACGAAGTCATAAGGTGAGGATATAGATTCAAGTAACATTCAATCACACAATATAATTCTTCAAAATATATGTAACCTTCAGGCTTCAGCTCGCTGAAACCTGAACATAGAACACACCATGCATGCAAATTAAGAACTTAATGCCTATGACAAACAATATAATGCAGTTCTTACCAGCTATTTAGCTAAACAGTCCGGCCATAAACTCGAATCGAATGTCTTATTGTGATATAAAGTAGGGCTGCTTCTTCATGCTTGCAAACATGTGGCCGCCTTCGTAGATAGATCACTTGAAGCCGTAGCCAGCCATGAGCCATGCATCGATCACTGTCGTCGCTGTATTTGGAGATCAATCCTCTAGTACGGCGGGCGTGCATGCGCCCATGCACTCCCCTCGCCGCCATGGCCGAGCTGGCCGCTTCCAGGCAGGAGGTTGGGCGGCACGGCCCCGTACATTGGCATCGCCGATGGATCAGGCAGCCCGCCGCCCATCATCGGCGGCATGCCACCACCACCACGGCCTTCCATGGCTTCCTTGGCGACGGTGCCGGCGCCGCTGAGCACGCAGACGCCGCGCTGGCGGCGGCGCGAGAACTGCGCGATGGCGTCGGCGACGTCGGCGCCGCCGGCGACCTCCATGACGTGGCTGCGCAGCGCGTTGGGGCTGTCCCTGGTGACGAAGATGGGGGGCTTGGGCTTGTTCTTGGACCCCGGGGGGCGGCCGCGCGGGCGCCGGTTGGCGGGCACCACCGCGCCCTCCTTGGGCTCGCCGCCGTCGACGTTGTTCTCGCCGTCGTCGTGCTGGCCGCCGCTCCCGCCGCTCTGGCTCTGCTCCGCCGCGTCCTTGTAGGGCGCCACCATGTCTTGGCTGCCCGGCTGGTTCGTCTCCTTGTCGAGGCTTGACGAGGAGGAGAGCGGCGGCGCCTCCGTGGGTAGCGGGAGGCCCAGCCGCCCTTCGTTCCACCACTGGTTGGCCAGCTTCGTTCTCGCTACTGCTACCTCCCTCTTGCTTCTATCTTGGTCTTCTTCCACCTCCTGACAAATTCTTGCAGCGTGCGGCGCGATCGATCGAGCTGGTGGATGACCTCTCGTAGCTCAATTAGTTGCTTCTTGGCCGGCCTATTCTTCACAATTCATGCACAGAAACTAAGGAAAGCAAGTTAATTTCATGTCTCGAGATCTGCATATCAGCATATGTGTATATCTATTGTAAAAATAGTAAGGTAGATCCATCTAGCTCGGTGTTAGTTCTTGATCTGTTTCATGAAAAATTTGTAGGCGGCGAAAGAGGGATTCGAATAAGTTTTGACTTGATCTGGAGAAGCTAGGGAGTCCTTACCTGTACATGATCTGAGTGAAAGTTCTGCAGATCTATTAGATTCGAGGTAGCATCATATCGAGTGGTGATCCGATTAACCGCAAGAGATAGCAGGAACAAAGACTAGCTAGCCCCTCTTGATCTCCAAGCTTTGTGTTTTTCCCCTTCTGCTCTTCTTGTAGATGAAGAGGATACTGGTTGCTGCTTTAGTCAGTGGTAAAAGAGAAGGGAATTATAGGAGGGTGAGGTTTTGGGTGGGTGCATTGTAGTTGTACTTGTTGCGTACCAAATCGTCGCTCTTGCATCATCAGTTGTATGTGTACATGGGACTAAAAAATTGTAAATGGCTAGGCGCACCCTGCCCTCTTGGTGTCACACGAGCATATGGTGGGGCGCGTAGAACTTCGAGAAAAGGACTAGTTATACATGCATCTTTCCAGCCTTTCTCTCCCTCTGGGCATGGACCACTGCTGCAGTTCTTTTGCTGAACAAGTTACACTATTATACAGTCGCAACGGTTTAAGAAATAAGTTAAGCTGCAATCAAATGGTAACTAAAAAAATGTTATCTATCTAACGAACTGATGGTTCTCGTCGGGGTATATACTATACTACCATGCGTATATACATATACCACCCCGGTAAGTTACACTTTTTGTTTCAATACCATATATATAATGTTTAAGAGTTTGGATGCAACAACCTTAATCAGATCAGTCTGGTGTTGATGAGGTTGATTTGGCAATTGGTAGCTTGCGCATGCATTAGCATTAGGTTGGCAGGAGGATGTTGGGGATCAGGGCCGCTGCTTGCACGATTGCATGCATTGATGCATTGCGTGGTGACGATTGGGAATAACATAGGGGTGTTGTAGGTGGGGATTGGATCACACAGATGATATACCTGTCTCTCTTTCCAACCCTTTGCTAGCACGGAGGCTCTTTGCAGGCACGCTACTCCATTCGTTCCAAAGTTGTCATTTTAGGTTTGTCCTGCATCAAATTTCTCCAATTTTGATCAAATTTATGAAAATATACAAATACCTACAACATCAAACTAGTTTCACTAGACCATGGAATGTATTTTGATAGCGTATTTATTTTTCTATAACTTTTGGTTAACGGTAAACAGGACAAAACTAAAATAAACTATAATTTGGAATGATGGAGTATATCAAATTCTATGGCATATGGACCATCCTATTTGTTTAAAAGTCTAGGCTGCTACTATATAGTACATATCACACTGTCCCAAAACATATTCTTTTCAAATATATGCTATCAAAATTTCAAAGTTTGAATATTACTACCAACATGTAGTATTTAGAATATTTCTGACATTTGTTTCCGACAAAAAAAGATATATACTTGTGTAATTTATTACTTATTGGTTATTGTGTTTGCAAAGCTTCCTAAAAAAAATGAGTCTTGACAGGAGGTCCAATTTCACACAAGAGCTCCAAGAAATTTTGAAGCTGGTCGCCCCTAACTTCATAAATTATTATTCAAGATGAAGCTATATAAAAATTAATATGCTCTTGGTTGAGCCATTTTCCTATTATTTTAAACTAATCACTTAATTATAAACAATTTTATTCATCATACAAACTTCAAATCCTGCATGGACTGCAAACTGTCCCTTTCGTGCAAGCAGGGTGGAGGCTTAGGCAGCTTTAATCCCCTCCTTCGGTTCAAAAATTTAAAATAGTGAGATTCCGCTCGGCTAATATAATGGTGGTCCTGTATATCCAACTGGCTAGCTAGGAACAAGTAGCAAGATACTTGCCAGCACCACTACCGACGACTCTCATTTTATCATAGTTAACCCAATTGCTTGATGCTTTGTATAAAATCCACTTAAACTTTTGAGACTTTATTTGATGATCAATCTTTTAAACATTTTCTCTGCAAAACATGAAGTACATAAGGCCGTGTTTAGTTTCCAAAAAACAATTCCAAAGATGTCATAGCATGCATGGAGTACTAAACCTAGATGAAATTGCAAACTAATTGCACAGTTTTGTTGTACTCTGCGAGACGAACATTTTGAGCCTAATTAATCAATTTTTGGATAATTTTTTACACAAACAAATGAAATGCTACAGCGGCGCAATGATTGCGACGTGACCCCAAACCCCCAATGCCCCACCCCCATATTCCCCATCTAAACACAGCCTAAGTGTACATTTGTCTTGAAAAAATTCTTTCATGCATGATATATGTCAAAAAAATTAGGAGTACCTTGTTGGTGTCAGTTTGATTGTACCTGTAATAAATTGTACTGTGCTATAAAGAATAGGAACTTTCAAAAGTATTTTTTCTGTGAAGGTTTTATTATGAGCTCAACATTGTTAATTTGAAAGCTAACTTACTCGAAGTTAAGTTTACAATCAAACAAGATATAAGTCTCTCTACTCCTTTCTGGTAAGGTATTTGATTTTAGCTAGAATTGGTGTAATATAAGGCATCTATATGGATGGCTGATATGTTTTCATTTGTTTTCATATCAATTATCTTCCTAACAGCCACAAATCTCCTGTTTCATAACTTCTATGGCAATGGCATCATAGCCATTTTATGCCACCTTTTCTTTTGATTTTACACATTAATTCTGTTGAGGTGCATCGATAAAAAAAATTAATAAAAACATTTGGCTTATGTAGCATTGACCAATTCTCCTGTGCTTCCCGGATCATTGACAAATTCCCCAATAGAAAATATGAATCATTGTGCTACCCTACTTTTCTTTAGGTGTTGATACCATGGATACATATATGTGTTTTTTGAAAGATTGCTAATGTATATTAATTTCTCGTGCAAATGAGTTTTAGAATATTATAATTTAGACATATTTATGCATATAATATTATGATATTTTTACATCGTGGAAAGGTTTAGATATCTAAACAAGTTCATGATACATAATAGACTTGTAGGAATAAATATATGGTTTATAATGTATGAACATGCCTTTTGACTTATGTTTGTGTATCTTTCATTTGTCAATACATGCATGCTTATGTTCATGCTATGGTTTATTAATTTCTTGTTCTCTGCTACCATGATAGGTTGCTTTTGTGCTAGATGTTCCCATGCTTGTATGTCGTTACTCTGTTTTTCAAATAAAAATTCAAATTATTCTCTACGTTATCGTGTTGTCATCCAACACTAAAGAGGAGTAGGTTGAAATCATTTGGATCATAAATAAATAGTAAATTTTGATGATTAATGATAACTGTAAGAAAAATAGCCCTATGCTATTTTTTGTGATTTTGGTGATTGATTGACAACATAATTATTGTGACTATGTGTATGTCAAGATGTATATTTATAGATTTTATAGGTCTGAAAGGTTTGATTCCAAGTCATCAAAATGATGGTAAGTTCAAAAATCAATTGGAAAAAAGACCCGTGAAGAAACAATGTAAAAAGAACAAAGATATTCTTGACCGACGCATTTGACCGGTTCATTTGGTGCTAGGATGAATCGGTGCTACTGTTCATGAAGGAAAATAGCTAGTGAAAGGACAATATGATTTGGTGCTACTATACTGAGCTAAGAGAACCAGTCGATGCTACTGGAGGATATTATGATTCGGTGCTACTATGCTGAGTTGAGAGGATCAATCGGTTATTTTTCATGAAGGAAAATAGCTACTGGAAGGATGGTATGATTCGGTGCTACTATACTGAGCTAAGAGGATCAATTGGTGCTACTGTTTATGGAAGAAAATAGCTATTGGAAGAACATTGTGATTCTGTGCTACTACGCTGAGCTGAGTGGATCAATCAATGCTACTGTTCATGAAGGAAAATAGCTATTAGAAGAACATTATGATTCAGTGGTACTATGCTGAGTTGAGAGGATTAATTGATGCTACTATTTGTGAAGGAATGGTGCGATAATTTTGGCTCTGGAATGATTGCTTCATTCAATCATGCCTAGCTAACTTGCACATGACACCGGTTGATTTGGTGTTACTGTTCATGGGATTGAATGAGTCTGTCAAGGCAGTTTTTCTGCCCGCTGGAGCAATGGCTAGTTTCTTTGGTTGATCCTATAAATACCCCTCCACCCGGCTATTTCAAGTGGGTTAGAGCTTGGAGAAGTTGCTGGTGTGTTTTGTACACAAAAGTAAGTAATCTATTCATCAAAGCGATCAAGAGAATATTAGGGCAATTAACAATATGGCTTAGATCTTGATTAGTGCTAGTTTAGTCCTTTTAGCGCATTGTTTTAGGAGTTAGCCTAGAGTTAAGCTAGATTTGCACACATCATTGGTATCGGTGCTTGCAAGCATCTTGTATATATGGGGCTTTACAAGTCTTGTGAAACCCTCCAACCGAGTTTGTAAAGTAGCCACCGGTAGTTGTGAGAGGTAGAAGAGGCCCTCGGTGTTTTCCCGAAGCTCTACCTACTGAAAGTGGCAAGGAGCATCAGGGAGAGACAAGGTGGTGACTCACTTGAGCATGGAGAGAATTTATCGGCTATCCATGGAGTTACTTGACCGGGGAGCAAGGCCATTGCATGGGCATTCCCATGAGATGGGCTTCAACAATGAGAACTAAGGGAAAACCTCGGGATATATCGTCATGCTGAGGTTTGCATTCTTTACATTCTTTACATTCTGCATTACTTCTTGCAGTACTTTCCGTATTTATGTTCCTAGAATTGCCATATGTAGTTGATAGGATTGGAACCTATGATGCAAAACTTTTGAGCGGTAGAGATAGAAACACATAAAAAGACATAAAATTGGAATATATTTTTATATATGCTTAGAGCCTTAGTTTTTAGAATATCTAATTTCCCCCTCTGTGTCATGGCCCCTTCAATAACCCTAGCTTTATGTATAACAAAGTTGTTAAATAAAGACTAATAATCTTAGATCACAATTATATTACACCGGCTAGTAAATTTACGCTGCAGGCTTCTGATTTCTATGGTAAATACTCAAATCAAATGCGAGGATGTATACTGGTTCTGGTCTAAGCTCTATGTCTAGTGATGCGAGTTCATGTTTCTCTTGTGGAATGCTTTAGGCTTACAATAGGGTGCTCATAAGAAGATGACTGGATGGAGTCTGTGAGAATGGCGATCCATTGAAAGTGAGGTCCTAACTCCCCTTATACACTCGGGGATAGGCAACATTGGTGAAGAGAAGAAATAAAGGAAGTGGGAGGGATCCCTAGGTCGGCAAGTCAGCGGCACCGTTAGGGGGTCGGCAGGGCCCTATGTTGTCGTCTGGGTGGGGGCTGTTCAGCGGTGGGCCCTGCTCGGGTTTTGTGCCATGGCGGCAATGCTGGGCATGGACACAATCCTCGACGCCGTGGCATAGGACTTAGGGAGGTGCTACGGCGCAAGATGTGCGTCCACATGGCTTGGCGTGGAGATACAGTGCGGTATATACAACTCCCCGCTGTAGCGCCACAACGTCGAAGGTACCGGGCGCTGTTCTGAGCCCCTATGCCCAGCATGATGGTGCACAATGGCATACATCATCTCCCGGTGTGGGGAGGACATCATCCGACGTACCATTCTTTTGTGTGGTTGGGAGCATGCTGCGGGTCCCAGGCCCCGACCTCTGTTGCAAGGTCAGATGTCACCATAATGCTTTCATTAACCGCACGTAGCGGTTAAGAGTGGGTGGAGTGCGGGTGTTAGGCTGCACTGTCGCTTCGATGCCTCTGTGCGAGGCGTGTGGGGGTTGTGTTGGTACAACCCCACGTCGGCGTCGTCCTAGAATGGGCCCGACTTGCTCCCTTGACTCAGACCCCCAAGGGTCTACTTAGGGATGAAAACGATCGGAAACAATCGGAAACAAAATCACACTATTGGAAACGAAGCTCGGTCGAAAGATAATTATCATATTTTTAAAATCAACTATTTTGTGAGAAATGCAATTTAGAAGTGAAATCGATTAGAAATACCAAGTTTTATATTTAGGTTGTATCGGAAACGATCGGAAACGAAATCATTTTCTCAGAAACGAAGCTCGGTCGGTCGGGAATTTTCATCACCATTTTCAGAATTTTCATCACCATTTTCACCCCTAGGTCTACTGATCCATGTCCCACTCGGGGACTCGGGCGGAGGTTGGTCGGGCGCTCCCGGATCCCCTCCACGTATATGCAGGTCGGGGTTGTCCGTGCGGCTGTGTTCCATTTGGCTGAGCGCGTTGTTCCTTGTGTGTCCCTCGAGGGGCCTCCAGCACTCTGTTCCCTTGGGAGTATCCCGAGCATCGGCACACGTCAATCTTGGTACCTAATTTGAATTGGACAATCAATCAAAGGAAATGGATGTCATGATTAAGGAACTTTAAGTAAAAATGTCACAAAGGAGATGAGGGAAGCTTGTGGTAGTTTTGGTTTTGTTTGTTAGTCCTTTGACTGTACTAAAAAGAGGCACGAATTACATAACGGTTAGAGCAACTCCAGCAGGTCCTCTAAACAAGCCCCAACCATTTGCTTTGGTCCTCCATTCCTAGGGGGTCCAAATTTATTGTCCCACCCTCCATTCCTACGGGGTCTCTAGGGAGCCCTCCATTTATAGGGGATATTGTTGGAGTTGAAATAAGTTTCGAAGCCCTCAAGAAATAGAGGAAGCCCCTAGTTAATATTTGGAGGGCCTAATTTAGAGGCTATTGCTAGAGTTGCTCTCAGTAGCTTGATCTAGTTAAGCATAGCTTGTCACGGTGTACCGGTTAGAGTGTTGAACTCCCGTCCCAATCCAATTTTTAAGCACAACACCATCTTAGAACAAAGCCTGGGAGTCTCCCACTATTGTCGATTTTTTTTAGTTAAGTCTCCCACTTGTGCATTTTTAGTACCGGTGGCTCTGACAAGCCTATGTATTAGTTGGCGTGAAGAAAGAACATAAACAAATTTGAATTAGATAGGTTTAATAAAATTGCTTGACAACAAATGGTGCCCTGTAATTGCACATGCCGATGTATTTGTCCGGTTCTGATTATTACACCGGATAGATTGTCACCATTGAATTGTACATGCTAGAGCTTTGATATTATTGACCAAATGAAGTGTGTACACGCCGGATGATCCATCCATAAAAATGGTTTATATAAGCTGGATGATCCAGCGTTTTGTTTGGCCTTGTGTTGATAGCCAAAATTGGCACAAGGTTTGGCTAACCGGTCTGACCAGTTTGGGATGTTGATATCCGAAGTTTGGGATATAGACCGCTTTGGAGCTGTAGTTCGAGTAGGTTTAGGTTTTCAGATTTAATTTCTTAATGTGATCGACTCCTGAAGGGTAAGACTTCCCCAGCCTATAAGTATAAAGTCTAAGGCCGATTGAGGGTATTTCCAATCAAATCAAACATATTTGTCATTTACTTTTGTCTCCCAAACCCTAATCTTTTCCAAACGCTAATTGTTTTTCTTTACTCATATCCACGGTGTTCAAGGATGTTCTAGGGTGACCTGCTGACCTCAGAGCAACCCTAAACCCACAAGCTCTGACGGGGTCCCTCCCAAGCTTGAGGTTTTAGGTTTATGACGTCTCCTTGCCAAAACCGGTCTGACCAGTTTGCCTAGGGCAGCCGCTGGTGTGGATCATATCGACGATCTCGCGGCACGTTCTAGCGTATTCGAGTGTTTGGCGCAATTCTATGTCAACACACTTTTTTACGACTCCGCTGGGGAAGAAGATTGTTTCATCCAAAGATGACAGGCTCTATCTCCGATCTTGACAAAAACAACATCATCGCACCGACGGTAGAGGAGCTCACTGAAGAGGAGCGTAAGGACTACCTGATCACTAGGGAGCACTTCAAGGCGCAATTCTTGAAGGGCTTCAAGAAGGATTATGGTGGCTCCGTCAAAAGGGTCGAAGAATTCGTCATGCCATCTTTCAAATTGACTAATAGTCAAGTTGAAGAACTTCCAAGGTAAATAACGGCCTCTCTATCCTCATCTAGCAATTATCACTTATGATGGATGAAAAAATTTCTATAGCAAAGTTAGCTGTGGGTGATAAATTTGTTTCTATATCCGATGAAGCAAATATATTCAAAAGGAATAAAAATATTGTAGATGATTCTTTTCTATCGGATAATTTAAAACCTAGTTCGTCAGGTGTGATAGGAACTGCATTAGACCCATCTTTAGGCATACTAACGAATTATTTTCCAGGGCAGATTCCCCACCCACCACCGGCTATGGTTGAACCAGTCATACCGATTTATGCAACTCGTCCGGTGTTGTAATTAGCAGCCCGGAATTTCATAAGTGCTTGAATGCAAAAATCTCATATTTCAAAAACTTTTCGTGCAATGACGTGGATGCAATCACCTTAAGGATGTCTTCTTTTTCCCTCCTTTGCTCCTAGGCAATTTAATTCAAATTTAAAATGTAATTGATTGCTAAGAATTAAGTTGGATTGAGTTGGATCTTTTTGATTCTTTGGTTCTTTGTTTTTGTTTGAATTCAAACAAAAGCTAACCTAACCTATCTAACTAGCTTGGGCCAAAACCTCTAGCTAACTCTAACCCAGCCCACGTAACTAACCTACCTGGCTGGCCGGCCCAACCCTTTAAACCGGCTGGCCAGCCCAAACCTCTAAACAGCCGCAAGCCTGGCTCCCGAAGTCGTCCTTGGGCCGGAAGCCCAGTAGCCTAGCCAGCGCAGCTCACCTAGGCCGCCTTGCCAGCCGCCCGTGGGCCTGTTAAAGCTTAACAGGCTGTCCCAGCAGTTTCAGCCCCGGCCCCTTTAACCCTTAACCATTCTCTCTTTTTTCTTCTTTTTAACCTGCTGGGAGACCGGGCCCGCCTATCAGTGACACGTGGTGGTTGACCTATGGACCCATTGACTCCACCGTTCAATAGTCAATATTGGCCGGTCAACGCTGACGTCAGCAGGACCTATGATGACTTCAGCAAAGCTAACCCACTGTCGATGTTATGCTGACGTCAGCAGGCCGACACGTGGCGCATTCTCGGGCTGCCACGTGTCATAGTCCGATTAATCACAATTTATTTAAAATTGAGAAATTGATTCAATCTTTGAAAAATTATAATAAATTAACCGTAACTCAGAAAAATGTGAAACCAGTTTCTAGTGTAGTACATCTTGCCTGACTCAGCATCATAAATGTTTGTATGTTTCTAAATTATTTCAGTATTTAGTATCTTATTCTTTTTAGTAATAGGATATAGCCATTGCAGTTTGTTATACAAGTTTTTTTTTTGATAAAGAGTTTGTTATACAAGTTGGATGCTCAAATTAGCTGCGGAAGAATACGTGTTTTGTCTGGCCACCAGGATGACTGAAAGACTGACCGACAGTAATAAGCCCCCGATCGAATTGGGAGTGCAAGGGCCGGCCTTTGATGTCCAGCCAGCGGGGGTTTGGACTCCGGGGAGACGCCTCGCTCCAGACTCCAGTGGCACCAACGACATACATTTGCTGGCCAGGTTAAGTCTCCGCCATATCGTTTCCTTCCCTCCGTCCCTCCTCGCGGTCGCGATGCAAGTGTCTTGCATTCGCCATGCCAGCACCTCGCCTGTTCGACAGAATGCCACACTGGCACATCACTTAGTTTTTCCCTTTTTATTTACTGCTATACAATACATGCATGATCCAAATACTTTGTTTGGCTGTTGCGTATCAGAACATCTCAAGCCTTCAACCTTATAGCGAGATTCCTTCGTCTTCTTTTGGATTCCGTTCTGCTCTTAGTTAGGAAGTGACATTCCAGTACAGGGGTGGCAATACTCGTTCTGTGACTATCCTGGTGCTGAGTAATTCCATTTTTTGTCCTTGATTCTGTTTTTAACTTGTTTCGATGTAAAAATCAATGCGAAGGATCGGTGCCTTTTCTGCACCTCAAAACTGTTGAATTTCAGCACAGCCTTCATCCTTTAAAGGGGAAAGGGAATCCACAAGGCCTGATTAATTTCTGAGTCATCACACTCTGCCACCAAAGATCATCACCTTTAGTCCGATTTACTTGCTCCTAAGTTTCAAATGTCCGGCTAGAGGAATACAGAGCGGCCAATTAGTTATTCTGCCCTGGTGTAATGAGAGACTCACATTTTAGACTTAATGTTCTTGACAAACAACCTAGAGGCCTATCTAAGCATCACATTTCGACCAAATTATCAGTCCACATTCGCTTGGAAAAAGGGTATAGGAACTGGAGAGAAGTTTCGTGAATATCATAATTTATATACTCCACAAAACAATTACCTACATCATGAGTGCTTGTTGTTTTGAGGGCTCCAGTTGCAGATATTCGGTGTTCACTCTTCAGTTTCCCTTTGCAGCTCATGTGTGCCTCTTTTTTAATCCCAAAGGCAAGCCTTTTCCACAACAATCCTATCCTATCTTTAAAAGGATTCTATGATCATTTGTCATGGTGGTTGATATGTTTACTATGGTTACACATTTCACAAGCAACAATATACTTTCTCCATTTCACTAAAATCAAAAGTTCAGGTTTATAGATGATAGAGAGTGCCATCTTTGGCTATCATGTTTGTTCTCTATAACTTCATACATAGGGAGTGCTATGGGATGATACTTTCGAATTTCAATAACTCTGAATTCTTACTAATTCACTACAACTACAAAAACACAACCTTTGAGCATTAACTGCTTCATGGGCTAATGGGGGAACCAGAGCTACATCTTATTAATCCGCTGCATTCAGCCATTTAGTACAGTCTACACCCTCCTCATCAAAAAAATTTACTTTACCTATCCCTGGCTTAGAATTTGATCCATTTTTGTAGGTCCTCACTCCAAATTGCTGGGAGAGAAACATTCTGAGAATAAAAGGAATGGAGCTACAGAGTAATAATTGCGTTTTCTGCTCCAATTCTCAAGAGGAACCAATCCAGCACCTCTTTCTTTATTGTCCCTTTGCACAGCTTTGTTGGGGCTATCTGAACGTTACTGTGAAAGAGGACCTTCCCAATCTCAACACTTTCAGTTATTTCAGAGACCAGCTTCCGTACCCCTCCTTCATGGAGATCATCATTCTCATGTCTTGGAGTATCTGGACAGTCAGAAACGATTTCATCTTCAACAGGCAGCCTTGCACAGTGGCACGA